>OW203727.1:7290745-7570745 GCA_934045075.1 Yponomeuta sedellus | reverse complement strand
ATTATATTATTTTTAATGCACTAACCCGTGCTAAGGTCAATTATTAAAAAAACCTATTTAGAGCCTAAAAATTCCACCCATGCCGGGATTCGAACCCGCGACCTCTGGCTATCCGTGCCAGCGCTCTTTCCAACTGAGCTAATGGGCGACTCACCTGCATCAGTGAAATTTCGAACCTCTTTACAATATTCTCTGTATTACGTACAGGCAGCGACATCTGGCTGAAGTAATTTGCATCACTTGCAAAGGATGTGTATGTTCACAAATTCAAAGAGCCACTCATAGATGGCGCTTAAAGGCGTGGCCATAGAGGAACCGGAATACGGCTGTCTATATTATTCTGTGTTAAGCAAAATTTGACAGACTTTTCCCTGTTCTTGTATGTGCACGCCTTTATATTTATGCGCCATCTATCGTCGTCGTCGTCGTCCATCATCGACGTGCTTTGTGAATTTGTGCTGAAAGCGGCTCATTGCGTAATTTCATTACTGATTATAGCTGTTCAAAGAAATATAAGAAACTAGCTGACCCCGCGAACTTCGTACCGCCTACCATCGTTCTTTAAATATTTAATTTTTTTCTCTCCGTAAGAACCAACATCCTTGTACATCAAGGAATATTCTAAAAAAAGAATTAGCGAAATCAGCTTAGCTGCTCTCGAGTTTTGCGCTTACCAACACATTCGGGGATTCATTTTTATATTATAGATAGGGAAGTTACTAAATCCATACTCTTGGATATCAACCTTTGTATGGCACCACTGCTGGGGCGAGGGTCTCTTTCTGCATCGCAGGACGGTTAGGCCATACTCCACCATACTCCACCATTAGGCCATACTGTTGGAGGATTGTTAGACAGTGGCGAGCCTTACTGTCAGAAAATATCAAGCCGCCCATAAGCCTCTGACATGGCCATTGCATGACTGCCGGCGCCAACAGCCTAACGTGCCTTGCAAAAGCACCGAAGCGTTCGGAAAGAATGCCACTAGCGGTAGTCACGAGATGGTCACCCATCCAGTACCTAACCGCGCCTGTTGTTGCTTAACCCAAATGATTGATTCCAATCACACGGTTCCGCTAGGCCACGAGCGCTTATGAGATATAAATGAGATCTGCAATTATGTTATTAAATATTTCAAGGTTTGTGAACAACATTACACTACAACGATAACGTCGTAGTATATCTTGCTCTTATGCCAGCTGCTCACATTTGTCCATTTCTGGACGTAGTCCTCACCATGGCCATCAGTGGCGATTGAAGCACGACCTCTGTTTTGGTAGATAAGCGTGTTAACCGCTAGACCAACCAGGCAGTCATTGCACATAGCCAGTAGACCAAAAGCCTATAATTCTTGCTAAATAGTGTAATCATAAATTAACTTCAGAAAATAGTAAAAATTTCAAGCGCTGAGGAATTTTGAATTGCTAATTGCGGTGGGGACGTGTGGTAATTGTGCCCATACACTCTCTTTGACTCTGCGAGCGGGCCTGTAAGCAGCAGTGGGACTGGGACGTATATAGGCTACAATATTAATTGTAATCTTTTTCAGGCTCAATATCGCCAATACTTGAAGATCCGGAATCGGAGTTCGCAAAGGACATACTGAAATACCTACAGCTTGAACTCAGAGGGGGGAAGAACATTTACAAGCTGTTGGACTCCATCAACGTGTTGTGTCAACTAATTCAGGTACGTTCAGAAGATATTAACTTTATGCTGTAGAATTACTACTCCTGCTTGCTCAGCGACCCGAAGTGGTCTTGGCCGCCGACAGAAGAAGTCGCCACTGGTCTCTGCCAAAGCTAGAAAATATTAATAATTTTATTGCACTTAACCAAGTGTGCTTCGCTGCTGTGTGGTGTCGGCCTACAGAATAGCACCAACCCAAATTCTTCCCGCGGGTGTCGTAAGAGGCGACTAAGGGACACAAACCGGGGGTTGGGCAGCAGCGCCCCTGCATTACAATTCCACCAAACTGCGATCCCCAACCCGGATGCCCAGCGTGGGGATTATGGGCACTACCCCCCAATGATGGCACAGCCTTGCGCTATGGCGCTCATTAGGGGAGGGCTCGGTCCAGCAGTGGACTAATAGAGCCTGAAGAAGAAGAAGAAGTGTGCTTCGGCGGACTTAATATAAACAGAAACTCACGCCTGTATCCCGAAAAACTTGTCAACATTCTGGCAATCCTCTTTGCTTCATCAACATGAATTAGTGGGTGAACCTCACAAAGTTGGTTTGGTTACTTTTCATCTTGCCCTTCGCTAAAGAAATGATATTGCTTTCTAATGCCACCGAATAAAAAATGTAGTAAATACGGAAGTTACTAAATACCTCTTTAATATTTAAATTGAGGTGTGCTATTATCTTATTTCCTCCAGCAACTTTCCGGCGTAAGGTTGTCTGGAAGAAATTGCTTTTAGCAATAAGGCCGCCAATTGTACTTTGTATCTTTACATGTTTTTTAATATGTGCTCTGGTGTACAATAAACAATATTCTTATCATATCTATTATGTAATTAAATATTTCTAGTGTCTCATAATAGTTTTTTATCGAACCCTTATAAACGATATTTTGCAAAATCCATGTAATTTTTTGCCTTTTACTACGATTTTTGGTAGCTAGATCTCCAAAGAAATGCCTTATCGGCATAATTAACATTCAAAGAAGTTTCTGATTTCTAATTGGCTTGAGCCACCAAAATTCATGTCCGTAATAATACCAATGCTAACTATGACAACTATAATCTCAAAAAAAATCAGTTCTATATAAAAACATTTGCTTGTTGCCAATTGGGAAACAATTTGTAATTTGGGATAAGTCTTTGTATTTTGTACTTTTCCCTTAAGTCCTATACCGTGCTACAAAAAAAAACTGCATTCCGTAGGTCGGCGGAGTAGTGTGTTCAAAGGCGCTGGGCCAGCTAGTGATCTACATCTGCTATGCTGATCGCTACGTGCGTCGATGTGCCGCCGCTAGACTCTACGAAGCCATCACGCTCTACGGTGACTGCAGTCTGCCTGCCGAGAACCTAGACCAGGTGAGAGTTTACCCATTTAGAACCTAGATCAAATGAGAGTCTGACCACAATGAGAAATTACTATGTAACTATAACATATTTTAAACTTTCGCGACTTGAATAATTTCATAGAATAATTTCGGGGCTTAATCGCGTAGTAATTTATTGCTATTTTACCTCGACGTTTCGACGACGTTACAGTCATCGTGGTCACGAGAAGACTGATGGCTGGCACCCGTTCGCATCTTCGGCTGATGAGGTTTCAGACTACCCTCAATCAGCTATCACAAAGCACTATAAGGGTTGCGACACACTACACTGACAATGTCGGACGATAAGCCATGCGACTTTTTTCCACTCGAAAAATAATCACTCGATGACTGTAACGTCGTCGAAACGTCGAGGTAAAATAGCAATAAATTACTACGCGATTAAGCCCCGAAAATATTCTAACTACTATGTAACTTTACACGAAAATACATCTGTGTGCGAAAGCGTAATGTTTATTAACCGTGTCGTATAGATATGAGGCGTAATACGTCTCACACATTTTAGTAGATATCTGATACGTCACAGTGGTGTTGAGCCACATATTGTACGACAAAATCGATAAATATGTATGGAGAAATCTGAGCGCCTGACATTATGAGTGTAGCAAATCTGGATTTTGTAGTGGGCTGATTTCTAAAAGAAAGCCGGTGAAAATCGCCTTAGTGACCTTTCGACATTGGGGTCTAGCCATCCAGAACTGGGGTGAAGTGAGAGCATAGACCAATAATGTTGGTATATGGTGAGAGTCTATCGAAAATCTAGATCAGGTAAGATTCTGCCTACCCAGAAACTAGATCAGGTATAAAACTTCCCATGAAACACCTGGGTCAGGTGCCTCTGTCTACACAGAACGTAGATTCTGTTATCTGTAACAGTCTCCCCACGCAGAAAGTAGATCAGCTCCTATAATAACGTGCGCCAAATCCTGAACCATCGTGTAACTGTGAAATTAGTATGTAATTTGACATTTAGGGGCAATCCAATGAATCGCCCAGGATTTGGGGCGCACAATAAGTCCTCATTACGCGTTCAAAATCCTGAACGATTTGAATCGTGTAACTGTCAAATTAATATGGAATTAATATGGAATTTGAAAGTTAGGCGATTATAATCGCTCAGAATTTGGTACGCATAATTAGTCTCCAGGTGTGATGGGTCTGCCCACCCAAAAGGATCCTGGTCCCAAATTAAGATATCCTAGGCTTTTTTAACCAGGCAAGGTCATCATAAACTGCCGTACACCCAGACTGAGGCCATTTGTACAAATTAAGTATGGCGGCCTCTAACGTGAATCAAAACTATGGACTCTGTTTTGCGTGACAAGGCAGTCAAAAATTCTTTTCTTTCACAGGTGATGACAGTATTAGCAGAAACAGATTGGGAAAAAGACGTGGAAGAACTCCGGCCAATCAGGAATGAGCTCTGCGATCTGATGGGCATCAAGAGACCAGTGATAAAGCAGAAAACTGCGCCTTAGTACCGTAGGTTCAAGCCACATAATCGCACGGCAAAGTTTTTAGTTCTTTTACGAACGCGTTCGTCGAAACGTCTCAAAGGTAAACTGACTATTGATAACTTATTTGTATTTGTGCTCTCTCGTCTTTATAATAAGGTGCAGAATGGCACGGTTAGGTCAGTTTACCGTTCTTGCTTTTTATCGGTGCTAAGTGCCTTTGGGCATTTTTTTTTTTGTTACATTTCGCTAAATTTACGCAATTTTTACACGCTTAATAACGTTCTCACTAATATTTATTGGACCGTGTACGTGATGGCCATAAAATTATGACTCTTTCCAAGACAATGCATTTAATTTGAGATTACGGTATTAACAATAATACAATGTATTTATTTTACTTACGTGATTTTATTTAAAACAACATTTGTATAAGGATATTGCTAACTTATAAGGTTGAAGACTGAAAAACTTTTGCGGCCACTTGCTCTAAAAATAACCTACTGTTATCTTAAAAAGATGTACAATACTTTTTACTGTAAGAAAGAAAAATTATAGTTACAGTAAGCATTTACAAAAAGGCCTTAATCGCGTAGTAATTTATTAAACTAACCGCGTTTGATAATGCTTACTTCAAATTCAATGATAATACGAAACAGTTGTATCTTTTCTTTTTGTATAATGCTAATCTCTATTCGTATACCAATTGAAAAGACAAATAAAAGCACTAGGTTACAAAAACAAGTATTTATCACATAAACTTCTCAGTTTCTCAATCCATTCGTATATACTTAGAACAGGTACAGAAGTTAACCTATATTCCATTTCATTCAGTTTTTTTTGCATGCAAACAAACCCTTTACCGAAATCAATAAAGTATGGGGAGCGACAGATAATATGTATCAATTGTTCTGTATCTTTGTAATTATTTTTTGTTTATTTTTTCCTGGTGTACACTAAAGAATATTCTTATATTATGTATCAAATAGTTTGCTCTACGTATATCGTTAATTTGCTCTTATTGATTCACGAAATATAGATTGATACAGAACACTTTATTGTACATAAAAAAGGAAATTCCACAGATATTTCTTAACCTAAGACTACAGTCGGCGACCTTATCGCTAAAAGTGATCTCTGCCAGACAACCTACATCATGACTTCGATTGTATCGAAAATTGTTTGCATTCAGAAAGAAACTGAAATAAATGAAACCTACGTAAGATAAAACTCAGCCGAGCGTTTGTAGCTGCACCGGATCCTGTGGCGCCTCCGCTATGATGTTGGCCCAGAAGGTTCCGTAGTTCTTCAGTACGGTGCCCCTGAAGACATAAAAGCGGTTGACAATACGGTTCATTAACCAATCAGCGCGTATTAGTCCACAGTAGACATGTGTAAGTACTGCGAGTTATGCAGACCGCGTACTGGATCAGTACCCAGTACGCGGCAAAATTTGACATGATCAGTACGTCGCGGCCGGCCGGCATCGTTGCTTTGTACTTGCACATGCATGGCACAAAGCGGTCGGCGAGCGTACCTTATTGCTTTGTTAATAGCGTAGGTACTGTTTTGCACAAATTATTATTCTACTTCGAAGTTCGGGTGTCTGTCGGTCGGCATCGTAAAACTTCGAGTAATTTTCCGAGTGAGAAGAAATGACCTCGCCGCGAACGAGATTCTGCTGTTTCTATCAGTCCTGATAGAAAGAGTTTTCAACTCAATACGTTCTTGATACGGCCTAACGCCATACGGCCTTTCTTAGACACAGCCTCGTATTTTAAGTATAATACAAACGGGCTACGTCATGTAGGCATAATGACAACGACTCTAAACATGGCCCTCGTGAGTCATAATGCGACATCTCACGTAGGCCATGTTCCGCGTACTGCATACTGCTATAATGCCATATGGCGCGGTACGATTGCTTCTGGCCCCACACTAGGATACCCTGTGTCATGGGAACCAGAAACAACGACATCACAAACATGTAAACATCCAAGACCTGTTTTTTTTTGTTCCCAGCCGGGATTCGAACCCGGGACCTCTTGCATGGTAGATAGATGCGCTACCGCTACGCCACAGAGGTCTTATACGGTAGTTTACTCGCAATAACATACAAAAACTCACGAAAAAATAAACCATCAATCATCTGTGGCGAGCACATGTCAACTCTGGGCGCGCACTACAAACTCCAGCATTCCTGCATCGCGGAATCAAAGTGTTTTACATGACATACCATAAATATAACGTCCGACAAACAACAGTTGGACCAGCCGTCCCTAGATCTGCCTGGCGGGACATTTCCCTTTATAGTGGAAGAGCACGATCACCCGCTCTGCCCTATAGTGGTGGCCCTTGACAGAACATTGTCAACGTTTCCCTATACATCTAATATATCAAAATCTAGTGTCACAGTGTTTGTTATCGAACTACCCGGAGATAGCTTGTTACATACAGACTCCACAGGCATAGCGCTGGCGCGGCAATTACCTCAATACGGTGAACAACAGCCAGGCGCGACACGAGGCAGCTGACGCTGCATTTCCTCGGTGTATCTACCTAGTTTTACTTTCGTCATTGCGTATTCATACTTCGAATCGGCTACTAGCATAATTAGCCATAAGTACCTATTGTAATTTTTAATTAAATTTATATTAAATAAGTTCGTTTTTTTTTTGGAACCTCCGGCCGCAGCCTACGTGATTAGCTTCACCGATTTCTGTGAAATGTTTTGTGTATATTTAGTAAGTCTATTTAAACTTTATTGCGTATTGACTAGTCTTTCCTGTGGGCTAGGCCGACTAAGCTGTCAGGATGGTATAGGTGCTGGACAAGCCTACACCATCTATAAAACCATGTCCCAGGCACTACAGCGTCGAAATGGTCCCGTCACCCATCTAGTGTGAGTGAAGATACCACTGGACGCTGTATAAATCGTCTCATTAAGTAGATGCAAAAAGGCCAATATTATTATTATTATTTAAACTTTGCTTTGCCTCAAATTAATAAGCCGGCGACCTATTCTCAGACGTACAAAATACACACTAAAAGTTTCACAAAAATCGAGAAAGCCGTTTCGGACGAGTCGATAACAAACACTGACACGACATTTTGATGCCATCATCATCAAGCCATTATGTCCCCACCGAGGGGCACGGGTCTCATCCCTAAGGAACGTATAGGCCATACTCTACCACGGGGGCCAAGCCGAGTTGGTAGAGGATTGTAAGACAGTGCCGGGCCTTACTGTCAGAAGTTATCAAGCCGCCCATGAGGCCTCTGACATGGCTTAACGACTGCCATTACATGACAGCCGGCATCAACGGCTTAACGTGCCTTACGAAGCACGGAAGCACTCGGAAAAATACCGCTAGCGGTAGTTACGGGACGGTCACACATCCTGCACCTGACCGCGCCTGTTGTTGCTCAACTCAAGTGATTCATTGCAATCACTCGGTTCGACTGGGCCACGAGAGCTTCTTGAGATTTTGATATATAACTTATAAATAGTGAGTAATAGCAATAGTTTAGTTGCCAATCCGCGGTGGGCACGAATGCTCTATAGCTCTCGAGTGGTTTTTTACCTTAAAAAAAGTTATGAAATATATTTTTTCAGGTTTGTACAGGTCTCAAAAAATGCGGACAATAAAGTTACACACATCCTCTATCTTGGAGAGGCAGGAAAAGAAAAATCAACTGAGAACCTATTTAACATTTCAATAGTGACAGCACGGGTCTTACCGATTCCAACTAAATCATTCTAGAACCAACCATAAACGATTCTAAGTAGCCGCAAAGGTCACTGTTGGTAAACAGGCTCACGCGTGCGCTTGCGCATTGCTCAACGGCTAGCCTATTAAATGTATTTAACGATAAGTGAAAGGAGTCTCAATTCACGTATGGGCGGCTTATGACCTTATTGGTTGCTCCTGAATCGAAACGCAGGGAGCTTGCTTCTTTGATGAGATAGGTCTTGAGTAATGTTGTATTTGAAATCTTTGGAAAAAGTTTTCATGAAGAAGTTCGTGCTTAATTCTGCGCAATGAATTGTCTTGCATTAAAAATTACAGCGTTTATTCACTGATTATGAGTTAAGTGCAATATATCCAACCAGCAACATGCCAAGCATTTTCAAAGTGTCTTCTCGACTTCTCGAAATGACCAAGTGACGAAATGTCAAATTTGCAAAATGTGTAATTCGCGAAATGCCAATTTTTAAAGCGGAGAATGAATCTTGTTAAAATAACATTTTGCGAATAGGTATCACTGGGCTGCATGGAACAGACCTCACAAATATAGTGCGGGCTTAATTACCACGCGTTCCCACCGCGGATTGGCAATGGTAAGTGCTGAGGTTGTTAACACCGCAGAAACTCAGGTTTCCTCACAATGTCTTCCTACACAGTTAGCGAATGGTATTGTTCCTACGACTTCACAATTGTCCTCAGTACAAATCTTGTACTAATAAGTATAATATAATTTTCACACAATACAGTCACATGTTCTGTTACGAAAACTAGGATTCTCTGTTTATGGTCACCAGACAAACATCAATAACATGGTAATACCTACCCAGACGAGATCATCTGTACAGGACAGTACGCGGTCAGCTGGAATCGAAACTAAGAACTCTTCCAGAGTTGCAGACTAGAAAAGACGGTCAGAGTGGAGTTTTTTTTCCCTTTGCCTTTTTCTCCACTACACTACATAACATTTTTTACATACAGTCGCATACATTACTTCTGGCCCCACACTAGGATACCCTGGGTCGTGGGAACCAGAAACAGCGAGATCACAAAGGGTTCGAAGCCAGGACCTCTCGCATGGTAGGCACATGCACTACCGCCGTACCACAGAGGCCGTCAACGGCCCGAAGGCTTTCACTTTCATCTTACATTGTACTTTAGCATTCAGCATACAGAACGTAAATTCTTTACTTTGAAATAAAATAGATTGAATTGGACTTCATCATCAACCCATTATGTCCCCACCGAGGGTCACGGGTCTCTTCCATACTCCACCACGGAGGCCAAGTCCGGATTGGTGGAGGCTTGCAAGACTAGTGGCTGGTCTTACTTGAAAACTTCTGAAGTTTTCAAGCCGCCCTAAGGCATCTGACTTGGCTTAACAACTGCCATCTATCTATGATAGCCGGCACCTACTGCTTAACGTGCCTTGCAAAGCACGGAATCGCTCGGGAAAATGCCGCTAGCGTTAGTCATAGACGGTTTACCCATCCATGCACTGAACGCATCATGTGTTGCTTAACCTTCGTGATCATTCAAGATCACTCAGGCAGCCAAGAGTACGATTCAAAGCACGAATTGAACTTACGTGAAATAAACTCTTCCATGAGCGTTAGGAGCTCGCCAAAGCAATGTGGCTCTAGACTTTTCTCTGGGGTCGGCGTGGGTCACGGACGCACACTCGGGGTGGATTGTCGTGTTCGGCGCCTTCTCCCAGGACCCCAGCCATTGGTCGGTCTCCGCCGACCGGGCTTGGATAAAGAAGCCCTTGAAAGATTCCACGCCTTCCACGGTTACTGGAAATCGGAGATCAAAGTAAATTGGAGATCAAATGCTTGTGGCATTAAGTTCGCCGCATTGTACGATTTTAGTGTGCAATAAAGTATTAATAATAATAATAAAAAACAATATATTCAACTAGCTGTGCCCCGTGGTGTTACCCGCGGCTTATTAGGGAAAATAATGGGAATAAGATATTTTCGCAATAAAACGTAGCCAGGGTAAACAAGCGGGATCTATATCTTTCGTTCAAGGGTAGTGTAATTAATTATATGATAGTGAAAAAAAACCAATATTAAGTATTAGTTTGTCACTGACACGAGAAGAGGAACAGGTGGGAATTAGTCGCGCTAGAATGGAGAATAACAGCTCAACCTCGTCAGTCCTGCTAGAGGAGCACATGGTCAAGATGAAAGTTTTATCCCATATCGGGTATCGGCGTCTCGCTTCACGCGGTGAAATAAAGCAAGACGGAGATAACGGTATAAAACTTTTATCGTGACTTAAAAATAACAATGATTTCAATTCCTAATTTCAAAGTCAGGAGGATATCATGATAGTGCGATCATGATATTTTTCGGAAAATTCCAAGTTTTGTAATGGAACTCTATAAATGTTTTATTGTACTTCGGTTGTGTTCTGTTTAGTATTCTTAATGTATATCTACATATACATACATTAAGAATATAGTTGGAGTGACGTTTTATAAAACATAATAAATTTATGTTTGCCAAATTTGTTTGTCATCTATCATAGAAATAGACACGTTTATTTGGTACCATTATAAAAAATAAAACATATAATCTAGATATTTAAGAACTAGGAATTGGCACCAAATGGCCCCCGCTCAGCTTTATGCCGTGGCCGATAGCGACCACGACGCTGGTTTTCAGCGGATACCAAAACAAAACAACACAGAACAAACAAAACAAAACTTAGACACAGAACGGCATCTACCGCGAGGCCGCAATACAATTTTTTTTTAGAGGCCTATAGAGGCCATAAAGTGCAAATAGAAGGCGGAACTTAGGGAATTAATTAATATAAACTTGTTTATGAGACTAACTCTGAAATATCAGCGTTTCCACAGCAATTCTGTGGTTGGCCTCATGATAAAAGTTCGTATTTATGAGTAGAATAGCGGACCTTCCCATAACATTATTTATCACTGCAGATTGCAGTCTTGTCTAACGCCTTAAAGCCCAAGTCCAAGTCATTAAAGCGAAATTAAATTGAAGGAAGTATTTAATGTGTGTCTCTAAAGACTTCATTGAATCTAATTGTATTTTTTATGTAGGCTATAAACGTCCCACTGCAGGGCACATGACTGCTCTTATACAGAAAGTATGGGCTTAATTACCACGAGTGCCCACCGCGACATGCATCGAATGACTTTGTTTTCTATGTTACGTACTTACATTTGTAGATTTATAGTTGCTAACTCGCGAGAGGTGCCGAGTTCGAACCCCCGATGGCGACAAAAAAAACCATAGGTCATGTTCATGTATGTTTAGATGTTTGTGATGTCGCTGTTTTTGGTTCCCACGACACAGGGTATCCTAGTGTGGGGCCAGAAGCAATGTATGTGCCTGTATGTAAATGTAACTCTGAAGGAAAACATCGTGAGGAAACCTGAGTGTCTGAGGTGTTCAAATACCTCAGCGTTCAATTGTAGTTATGGATGTTTAATATAATAATTTTTATGTATCTATTAATAATTTAATTTATTCACACTGTATTTATATACCTCTGAAATTATCATTTTGTATGTTTTTTTGTACATCTACTTCTTTCTTCTTTAATATATTAGTCCAGTCCATCCAAAGGTTGTCTGGAAGAGGTCACTTTTAGTGATAAGGCCGCCGTCTGTACTCTTAGCTTTACGTACAGTATAGTGTTCTCTATATATCTATCTCAGCTTGTTTCTGAAGGTCACTCACTCCCTTTCGTGAGACCACTGAATTACTCGATATTGCACACGTGTGTCTTTTCGCTCCGGATTAGTTCGCGACAAACCGGTCTGCCGGCTTAAACTTGTCTGACCCACAATACAATGAGCTTGCGTAATCTGACTTGATGTGTGTACACTCGAGCACAAACATACAAGCCTTACGACTAATTTAGTAAGATCCAACCGGTGCTAACCTTCCAGCGATGCAGGAAGAGACCCGTGCCCCAGCAGTGGGGACATACAATATCGAACCGGTGCTTGAAGCAAATAAATTTTATCACATCACACTTCACACTAATATTATAAAGGCAAAAGTTTGTGAGTGTGTATGTTTGTTACTTCTTCACGTCTAAAATGCTGGAGCAATTTTAATAAAATTCGTGATGGAGTTAGCTGACACCACGGCTTAGCATATAGGCTAAGTTTTACTGCGGGAAAATATCTTATTGGAGATATTTTATAGGAGACTGGGAGGACTAAATAGGAGAATCGATGAAGCTAGTCAATGATAAAATTATTCTGTTTCCAAAGCAATCACTTGTCTAACAAATTGCTTACAAAGAATCTTGACAGTCTTATCAGTTTTACACATCTAACACTTGTGTCTTCAATTGTACCACTACATTAAGATTATAGATTTTATCAATGGTCGAGCCGCCGGTATTTTTTTTACTCTTTTACTACGGTCATTGAGAAATACGCATCGCTGGTAATTGAAACTTTATAGCTATGTAGTGTAAATTTCCTTGAAATTTACACTACAACTTTTATGGTAGTGTAAATTTCAAGGCTGAAACTGCTCCATTGCAGGTCTCGCCTGGAAAATTCGGAACATAACAAGTCTGCAAGTTATATTAAATGTAACACTTTCAGTACCTACTGAATTATTCGATCGGAGTTTGTTTCATCCATTACTGGCTTACCTCGCAAGTGTTATTTTGCCATATTAGTTAGCCTGCGATATTCTCAGACCTACCAAACATACACAAAAAGCTGCCTAAAAATCTGTGAAGCCGTTTCGAAGGAGTTCGATAAGAAACACTGACACGAGATTTTTATATATACCTATGTTAGATATGGGCACAGCTTGAAAGCTAATTGGATGCTTCACTTGATGCTAAGATTGGCGTCGCGATCGTGTGTCCATATTTGTAGTGATCTTTAACTGGTTACCATAGTTGATGGTGCTCTAGTTTCGTGCGTGCAGTGGCTAACATATCAACCTTTACACGAGTGTGCAATTTACGTTACGGGTGATTTTTAGACAAACATGTTCGTTAAGGTGAAACCTCATCATACGGTTTGGTCAAATTTTAAATCCATGTTAGTGTACACAAACCTTTTATTCTATAATAAGGTTTACCAACACATTCATCGATTTATTTTTATATAATAATATAAAAATTAATCGCTGAATGTGTTGGTAAACGCAAATCTCGAGAGCAGTTGAACCGATTTGGCTAATTCTTTTTTTAGAATATTCCTTGAAGTACGAGGATGGTTCTTGAGGCGAGAAAAATTTAAAGAATCGATGGTACGCGGTACGAAGTTCGCTGGGTCAGCTAGTTTTAACATAATTGTTTCATTCAAATCAGATTCATTTCGAACTTGTAATACACTTAGTAAATACTTTACATTACCTGTAATAACATCGCCTGGTCTATACGTAGATGAAGAAGCCACAACTCTGTAGGGGATGGTGGATAAGGGTTGCGTCCTGTGCTGGCCGTGATTGGGCTGATTTGGCCTGTCCTTTACACACGCGTCTATTGGTGCTCCGTCTGGGAAACTTCGGGCTCCCCAGCACATGAAAAGAAACACTAGCGATGGTAATAACATGGCGATAATAAAAAAAAACTTTACTTTCGGAAGGGTCCAGTCAGAGGGCCACAATAAAATAAAAACTTTTTGTTTTTCGAAGGTGTGAACCCTGAGTTTGAATTTCGAATGTGCTAGTCAAAGTTCCTGAGGTGAACTGCGCCCGCGCGGGCCACACGCTCACTTTTGTAACCGATGGAAAGGATCTAGACTTACAAGTTCGATCAATTAATGTTTGTTTCTCGGTGATTATTTTATTTTTGGGTGCGCCGAAATTGCGCAAATACGGTACACTCCATAATGCAGTTAATAAATCAGTGGTGATTTTATTCATTCTCTAAGATTGCCTTCTAGATATTTCCCACACGTGAGTCCGTACTCAAGGATTATCTGCAGGTCGAATAAGACAACTTTTTAATTTTGTTTTGAAGTGTATTTGTTGCGTAGAAAAATATGTTATTAGATACATACCTAGAGCTAATTAAATAAGGTAATTATGGAGGAAAAATTTTGTTAGAAGCATAATTACTCTTCAACAAAAACAATGTCATTTCTATCTTTCCTGTTGGGACTTAAAACTTTTGGGTCTAAAATAATTCCTCTACTGACTTTCTTATCTATTATCTGCATTATTTCATTAATAAGAACTTCAGGATCTTCTAACGTTTCTAGATCATCCGGCAAACCCGTGTTATTTTCTGGTATCTCAAAATTTTCATACTTTTCCTGGTCTGATTGTTTACGACTATCATCTAAAGTTTTTATTGGATTGTTATTGAATGAAGTTTTGTCGCCTTCATCTACATTTTCATTGATACTTGAACTTGAATCGCTGTTGCCCACATTAGGTTTGCATTTTTTGTCATGAGCCTTCTCAGTTATCCGTTTATTACCAAACTTCCTCTCCAAGTACTTAATCTCATCTTCAGTCAATGAGTTATTGTATACGCTGCTGTCCGCTGAAGAAACGCATCTGATCCAGTCCTGGCAGTCAACAGAAACGCTTGAGGCGTTTGTACAGTCGTAGTCGTCTTCACCCTTCGAGTCCGCTTGGTGTATAAATCCGGAATCTGCATCGCCTTCTTTTTCATTCAATCCATCACCTTCAGTTACTGTCGCAACCGTTTCATACACTGGATCCAGAATCTCCGCTAGTTGCAGCGATATCTTCAGTGACTTTATCTCAGCCACGTGTAGCTTTGGCAATGTTTTACCGTCTGTTTCTTCGTCTACCTCTTCGTGAATAGCCTGTTGGTCTAAGTTAGTGCTGTAAGTGAATCGTCTATCGGTGCTGTGGCCTAAAGTTGTTCGTCGATAGTTGGAATCTCGTCGCACTCTCGAGACGAACGTCTCAGTCTTCTTGTATGTTGACTTTATCAGCATGTGCACCTAAAAACACCAAAAAGTTACCATGTCCAGTCTATATCATACTAAGGAAGTCTTCTGCTATTGATAGATTTATTGCTCACTTTTTGTTCTTCGTAAGAATTAACTTGTTAAAACAATTCGTGTTTCAAAATGCTTCAGATTATCTGTGATAATAGTGTTTTCTATCCATAATATTAAAGGACACGCCCTCCATGAAACCCCATATAATTAATATAGACGTTTCTCGTAGTTCAAAATATAACACATTACCTCCTTATTGACATAGCAATAGAGCATAGCCACTATGAATCCCTGCAGTCCCTCGATAGTATAGGTGATGAAGAAGTAGACCTGCTCATTGGTACAGTTGTCAGTGTTGGGTCTGAAGGCGGTCAGCAGAAATTGAGAGCCAAATAATGGCATCAGAAATAAGGTGGCTTTGGTCGTGTTTCTGGAACAAGATATTGGTTACAAATGGTTATTTTTAAGATGCGCAATGCCAGAATTATACCAATTAGATTTCTTATTTTATCAGTATTTTTGTTAAATAAGTTGTTTCTCAAGTAGATATTTTTCACAATGTCAGGATTTCGATAGTTTTATGACAATAGTGCTGTCGATTCCTTTTAGCACGACGGTTTTAAGCATACAACGCCACTTCAAAGCAGAAAAACTGTAAAATTAAAATGTTTAACTGTTGTGAACGTATGTCAGGCATTGAGGCAAAAAAATCTAATTCAATTTCCCTCCGTTTATCATATTTTTATCGAACTCTAAAGAGGCGTACCGCCTCTCTTTCACTCTACTTAAAGTAAAAAGCGTTACTCAGAATGTTGTATCGAGCTCTCTATTATTTTCATGCTAAGCGAGCAGCCATAATTGTCAAAAGATGAAATACAGCCTGTGCGGCCAAACCATAACACTAAGCCTTAGGGGCTAAGGGAAAAGCAGACATTAACTTATCATATCTTGGCATATCAATTTCTCCTTCATACATTTAGTACCTGTACAGAAATCAGCCGGAGAAAATAAAGAAATTTCTCCTTCTTACAGGTGCACTTACAGTTGATTGGTATTCTCTGAGTTCCTGATCTTGGTCAGCAACACCCGCAGTATGTCAATGAAAAGGCCCGTGTTGACCAGCAGAATGACCATGCGAGGCGCGTCCATGATCCACTGTATGTTGTCCACAGTGTAGACTAACCAGCAGGAGTGGTCGTTGTGGATCCCCATGACAATCGCCCAGGCTATAACTGGCGCTACGGTTAGCGCTGAAAAACGTGTAACCCAAAGTTAAGCCTTGTTGTTGTGGTTTATTTGTACAACATAGTTATACACAAACATGTATTGTGTTTGGACGTGTAGGTACATGGGCGGGGCTTCCGAAAAATATACTCATTAGATGCTAGCAGAAATCATAGTGCCTACCTGCACCGACCCCATAGAGCCACTTCAAGTTGATCTTCTGCCTAAACACAGCCACGATCAGTCTATGGAGGTAGATCCCTTCGACCAACATGCAAACGAAAACGGCATTGGCGGCAGTCCTCTCGGACAAGGCGAGCGCTCGGCAAAGGATGCCGTGATTGGACATGACTGTGTCTCCGCTACTGGTCAGCTCGTCTAAGTAAATCTGGAGAGGAATTTAAGGATTTTAGTTCAAAGTTCAATCTTTCTTGAGACCGGAGCAAATGGAAATATTAGATAGGCTTTGCTATTCTGCGAATATTTTCTTGTCGTGTAATGTCGACGCGGATCTTGCATCTTGCATTTTATGGCGCTAAAATGACAGATCAGTATTTGACAATTAATGTAAGTAACGAAAAGTTCCGACTTTGACTCGTGTCGTCATTCTACTTACCAATTACTAGGAAATCAAATAAATTTTATTTCTTTGTAAAGAATTTGCATTCTGTTTGCTGAATCAATGTACAATGTTAAATGTAAATCGCTGCCTTCGGGCCGTAGTGTACCTAGTAGAGAAAATGGCAGCGGGCTAAAAAACTCCACTCTGAACAAACTGAAACAAACTCCAAGTCATCTTAAACTTAATACATCTGTTGCCACTGTACGTATGATAAGATTTCACGATTGCTCTGTATACTTTAGATGTAGGTAATAAGTGCTGCGGCCATACACACTAACAGCACTCACGCGCATAACGCAGGGTCAGCCATTATTTTCATGGAGGAAGATAGATGACCGCCCATCACACCACACGCCACCTATCGAAAGACCTTAGTAGTTTTGTCAGTTATATAAAGTACGATATAGTTATTAATATGCGATCACGTCGTCTGCATCACAATATTTTTCTGAATAGTTGACGACAACTTATATATCTATGTTGGGTGTGTTAGTAGTTGAAGAAAACTTTTGGCCGTTTTTTTCGTGGGGAGAAATTCTGCTCGGATTGAAAATACAACTGACACATATATCTTTGCCTTGCTTAGGACTTTTTCGCAGTCGGGTTTTCTGATCATTTAGATTTTTAGGTACGACAGTGCAGTATCGGCTATTCTGTAAAACCAAACTCACCTCACTCCTAGTTACAATAACAGCGATATTCCTTAAAATGATGGCGATCAGCAGATTTCTATGCAGGGCCACTCTGGTGACCCTCAGTCTTTTGTAAAAGAAGAAGACGAATACTGCCGGCAGACACGAAGCTGTAGAGAAAGCCAGGACGCCGATGTAGAAGCGGAATCGAAGAATCAGTCTGGGTGTGACGCTGCAGGTAGTGTAATCTGTCTGAGGCTCCCAAGTCCCGTTTGCGTAGCACGTCTTTGTACTGTAATCTGGAAAACGTATTATCATTGAATACAATGCGTTTGTTTACGAATTGCGGGCCACTTGTTGGCGATTATTCTTCATAATTTAAGTAATTCGTGTAAGTCTATATATACGAGATGTATGTAATAAGTATGTCCATAAATATGTATTTATTTAATGTGCAAGTTTATTTAATAAAATTTTAGGAGTAACTATTTTTAAACGTGAAGTTTATTTATTGACACCTTATGTGAGCATGCCTTTAAATTTCATTTTAATACATTTTTGCTTTTTGTACGCCCACCAATTGTTCCTTCTGCTTCCTGCGGTTGACTGGTAGAAAATGCTTATGGCATTGAGTCCGCCGCATTGTGTATATACCTACCGAGACACTAGACACTAGCATGTCTGAAATCCCCACCTTATCTGTGTGTTTCCTGCTGCTGGTACCAGACAAAAACCTTTTTTGTCATCATTTATTGGAGTTCAAAATGGATAACACAAAGTTTTGAGGTTACAACGAGCCAAGGGCATACAAGCGCAATAATACAAACTATAATAATCCTTAAATATACCAGGTTAGAGACTACAATAGGAGTACAAAAAAAAGCATGGCCCATGACGGTCGACGGGTCGTCCATTGCCCACAGAACATAAAAAAAAAGAGTAGAAGTAGTGACATGACACATTAGTACGAAAACCAGTGTAACCAAACTGATACACATAAACCAAACGCACACTATGAATGCCAAGCTGCCATTGGTAAATAAAGTCAATGCCGAAAAGGTGTACATCATAAAAGTTTTAAGTAAAATATGCACCTTTTCGTAATGTTAACAATGATCAAAGTCAAATGACAATGATGAATTTATGATTGACATTTTGTAGTAACGCTACTCTACACTAGATGGAACTACCACCGCGTCGGACCGAAAAGAACTTTTACCTAGTAAGACATAAAGTGCAAAATTGAAAAACAAGTACATTCTCAGTTTGGGATGGGACAATGCGAGTTTTAGTTTGTCGATAGGGTGAACCTATCGACAAATTATACAAACAGTTTAACACATTAACGGCCGAATACGAATACTGGTACCTACTCAGAAGTATTTTTAGCCGTTTCTTTTTTGCCTGCGGCTTTACTGGTAGAAAATGCATCTTTTTACATTATCTTTTGTGCAATAAAGAATTAATACTAATAGGGTGGATAGATGCACAAATAAAACAATGTGGTAGATTTCATAATATATTAAAATGTTATCTCTTATTAAAACTAGCTTTAACCCGCTGCTTCGCCGGCGTTAGAAATTATAACACGGGAAATATTATTCTATGACTCAATTCAGATCTTTGTCTATCTGTACGCCATGTTTCATACGTAATACTAATTGATGATTGTACTAATATAATTTCATTTATACGCAGGAGTCTAACCTGGAAGTAAAGCACATTTTTTCTGGTATTGCTGCATCGCATTAGTGCCACCTTCCGCCTTTTTTAGTTATTATGAAGTGTTCAAGAAAATGCTCTGAATATATTGTGCTCATCTTCGTTGGGAACCAATTTTGCCTTCTTATCGCTGCCTTCCATTTTAATTTCATATCCGGTTTCCCTAGGAAAACTAAACGAAAACTCACTTCCAAATTGTTTTGAATCCGAGAGGGTTGTTTTATTATTGCCTCGGTTTGCTGTTGTCAAAGGGGTTGAAGTATTAAGTGTAAATAGCAGAATAATAAAAAACCATAAAACAAATAACATAACAAAACAAAAATCTGATGCTCGCCAAGAGAACAACCACTCGAACAGGTAAACAGTAGTAAAATACTGAATTTTTTGAACTGAAGTAAAAAAAACATATGAGTCGTTTTCGATAACCTCACTTTACATCTCGGTTGGAATATTTAAAAATGTAAGATTAAAATTACTTTGATAGTTTCTTAAATATTTCAGTCCCTGATAATCTGGTGAAGAAAAACTATATCGCGATCTAGCTGTGCTCATGTCTTGTATGTGCTCATATCATGTCTTGTATGAAAGTAATGTATGAGCTCCAATGATAGTTTTCACATGCACAACGACCAGCCGGCGACCGGAGCTCATACATTACTACTTTACCCGGCCCGGCGACCGGACGGCGGCGACCAGGTGCATATGAAAAGTCACTTAGGAAGTAGGTATAAAATAACAATAATTATTTTACCTACTTAGACGAATTGGAATTTACAATACCTAAGTACCGTTAAGTATGTATGACTACTAAGTCATAGACAACTAATTATCGATAGATTTTTATCATGTGTGCCCCCATCCGTAATCGAGTAGAATTCAAATTTCGACAGAAATTTCTAGAGAATGTACACTTTCTTCAGTGAAAATTTAACTTTACTAACCAGTAAATAAAGGTGGTTTCACTTTCTCATTTTCGCATTGGTTTCCGTGTTCATGTCATTACAAATTTAATTAAAAATACAATGAAATACGTCTTAAAGATGAAATGTTACGGCATGATCGGTATATTTTGGTCCCCAACTTTTATTTTTGCTCTCTAACACAGCATAACAAGGTATTTTAATAAAGTTTTCACCATTTTCTCTTTACTAGAAGCGCACGGCAACTGAAGTCATCAAAACTGTCACCGACTACGCATAGGCAATACATTGCTAATGTGAGGCACGCGGGCACCGCCCACTTACGACTTCTACTCTTTTTTTATGTTCTGTGTCCATTGCCATACGGATCTACACCGGGTAGTCTCTTACCTTAGAAATATATCATCATCATCAGGCTATATTAGTCCACTGCTGGACATAGCCCTGCCTTAATGAGCGCTATAGCGCCTTGCCGCATCCAGCATCTGCCTGCTGGATTATATAATTAAGTCACCAGCACGTTCTTGTGAAGATAGACTTTAAGGCTCTTACTAATAAACACCGTATAAGCCTGGTATTACGTTGGTAGTTACACAGTGTTTTGTTCACGTCATTTGAATGTAATTTTCATTTGGAAGAAAAGAGACAAAACACTGCATAGTTATACAATACTTACACCAAGTTTATTAGTAAGGCTGCAAGACTTTAAATTATTAAAATACATACGATTACAGGCAGGTCCAGATCCTGAGTAAGCGAATTCCGAGCACACCTGACTCGCAACCGTGTTCGGTTCTGCCTTTGGCCAACACGTCCATGCGTCATACGTAGCTTCACATTCGGTTGTATCTGAAAACAGCAATCACTCAGTTCAGTATACAGGCTACAGGGCTCATTAACCGTCTCAAACTGTAAAGGTGACTATTACCTAAAAGTATAATTTAATGTTAAAAGGACCTAACCACATTCGGTTGCATTTTAAAACATTTATCAACCAGTTCATATGCGGGCTTCAGGGACCATTTGACTCTCTCAAACTGTAAAGGTGCTTTAAGGTACTACTTTAAAGCTTAATAGCTCAATGCTAAAAGTATCTAATCCTGTACCTACTGAATATTCTACTCAATGAACTATGACTTATGACTTCTGGTGTTCTACTTTTAAACCAGCATTCATATCTGCTATGTTACACTGTTTGTACTATGTATGGATTGCGATGATTGAAGAAATAGCTGGGTAATTATTTCTTAGGTTTATAGAATGTGGAATCGGAACATTTTCTGTCTCGGAATATTGAGATGGGCTGGTCCAATACACATTTACTGAGTATTGCAACAGCCCAGCCCTCTTTCAATTGAAAAAAAAACCTCTCATTCCCACTAGCTCGACCAAGTTTTTTGTAAGATTTTACCCCATTTGTTCTACTTTTGTCCGACCTTAAGATAAGTAGAACTAGTGAAATTTATTTCATTGCTATTAGTTGTTCCCTTGTTCTACTTTCTTGGGGTCAGAATTTTTCTTCGCACATCCGACAAGCAATTAGCGACTAGCAGCGACAATTTTTGATGAAGCAATAGAGATTTCTCATCCGGAATACAGGCTCGAGAATATGAATGTGTCCTTACTTTCACTGCTTCCCTCATTCATGTAATGCTCGCAGCATTCAGAGGCGGCATAGAAGCACCTCTCCCAACGGCCCTGGGCTGCCGGCACCATGGCTTCCCTTACTGCTTGGACGACTTCTTCTAAACCAGGATCGAAGGGGTAGCAGCCACAGGTCCCATTTTCTTTTGCCTATGGAGTATGTATGTGGATTGAGGTCCAGTCAAGGTTAGATCTAAATAATCTTACAAAAAGTCGAGGGGACCGAATCTCTTTGCAAGCGGATGAAAGCTTGGTAAGATTTCGGTTGCACAAAGGACGTCAGTTCTAATAATAAGTACGTGGGTACGTCCCAGTTCTAGGTAGTGCTTCTTGTGCAGCGCGGTACCTAATTCCCATTGAGTGATAGAATAGATTTGCATTTTCACACACACAGCAAGACCACCTTTAGGCATTGTAGCGGCCTCAGATTCTGAGGCAGAGGCCGAGTGGCCCCTTCCTTCACCCATCTAGTGTGAGTGAAGATACCACTGGACGCTGTATAAATCATCTCAATCAATCAATCAGTTTATTGCTTCATGTGGTACAATAGTTGTTAAATAATAAGCTAGATCCATAACGTAGATGCAGAGAGTAAGACCAGCATGAAGCAGACTATACAGTAGCAAAAGCAAATAACACAAAGAAAACACAATGAACAATTTACAGAAAAAGAAAAGGTAATAATTAACAATTTAAACACAGCAATGCATTATCCAGTGTAAAGATGCAGAGAGAAAGACCAACACGAAGCAGACTATACAGTAGCAAAAGCAAATAACACATAGAAAACACAATGAACAATTTACAGAAAAGGAAAAAGTAATAATTAACAATTTAAACACAGCAATGCATTATCCAGTGTAGGTAAGTTCTGTGGGGGTGGCAAGGCAAATGCAAAAGGGCTTCGACTCGGCATTGGAGGCCGACGTACCTACATGATTTGTACAAATGGCATCAGTCTGGGTGTTATTCCGAGGTGCGGATGTCCTTGCCTAGTTACTATTGCACAAGGCATCCTAGTTTGGAATCATTACAAGTAATTGTGTTGTGTAAAATTAGTGGAAACCTCTCTTACTGGTGCATTAAAAGTCACTACAAATATACAGACCAACAGGGGGGGGAGTCCCTAAAATTCACACTACTGCGAATGATCGAGTTGTTCAATAGAGTCGTAATAGTCCGGTAATGGGCGTTTCATTCACACTTTCGGTAGTCTAGTAACCAATCGCATTGCAATGGCTACTTAATTCAGTGCAGCGCCCGATTCGATCTTCTTCGCGAGATATGCCCATTTCATTTGCACGGGTTATACTCCTGCTATGACATTGTTATGCTATTGCTTTGTAGACTACCAAATTGAAGCAAATAACAGTCGTGCTTATACAGTTTTATTGAAGAACTATGTAAGTCTTAGACTCTCGGGCCTGGTGGAGATACCAATCGAGCGAGTTGATTTCTGATCAACCAGTTGGTATTTATTCCCTGCTAGACATAGACCTCTCTCAGGACACGCCACTTCTTTCTGCCCTCGGCCATTCTCGTCAATCCGCTGCCAACAGTTTCTTGGATCATCGGTCCAGAGGTCTGGTAGGCGAATCAAGTTATCTGATGGTGAATTTAAATGTCACGTGTCATCATGGTGAGGCCTATGTATTATACTCTATATGGTAAATTCATGGGTAGGTATTACCCATGATTATATCGCACCGCAGTCTGTAACGCTCGTGGGGTAGCACCTGGCACTGACTGAAAATCAGCGCTAAAGGCTTGTCCATCAGCATATTGCGTTGCCATTTATAGCAGCAGGGACAAGCCGTGACCTTTCGTTTTTCTTCCTTTTTTTTTGTTTTTTGTGAATGTTATGTTTAGTAATATGTTTTAAGTTTGTTACTGTGGCGTGTGCACTGTTTCTATAATAAAAGTTTTTCTTCTTCTATGTACAGCAGTGGGCCATAAAGGGCCGGTTTCAGTCTGACAGGCGTTACAGTCATGTTTGGTATCGACGGTGTCCTTATTCTCTACATTCGGACGATGCTAACCACTTCCAAACATGGCGCGAACAGGTCCCCGTAGTAGCAGCCGGCATTCAAGTTGATGGAATTGCTTCCTCCGACGTAGAGGAAATCGGGCGTGAAGAAGAGGCATCCGCGACCTGCCACCCAGCGGTACACTTGCTCTTGATAACGCACGTTGCGGTAGTTGCAGAGTTTGGTCGATTCTGCGGAGACTATGTTGGGGGGCGTCTGAAAACGTAACTACCGTTATTATATGTACCTATTTACAATCGAAGCCATTGCTCTGGCTAATTGTCTAGGGGCCAGTTGTTGACTTGAGAATTTCACTAAGTTAATACTTAACTGTGCACGTCTCTTCGAATTTCTCAGCCAAGAGCGTAACAGACGAACGTAAGTATTTACTTAGTAAAATTCTTAATTCAGAAACTGGCCCTAAGTAATTTCCTTTTTTTTTGGTCCCATAAAGTGTTTTCGTTAAAGTGAAGCGCTCGTGGCCTAAGCGAACCGAGTGATTGGTTTCAATCACTGGGTTAAGCAACAACAGGCGCGGTCAGGTACAGGATGGGTGAGCGTCCCGTGACTACCGCTAGTGGTATTTTTCCGAGCGCGTCCGTGCTTCGCAAGGCACGTTAAGCCGTTGGTGCCGGCTATCATATAATGGCAGTCATTAAGCCATGTCAGAGGCCTTATGGGCGGCTTGATAACTTCTGACAGTAAGGCCCGCCACTGTCTTACAAGACTCCACCAACCCGGACATGGCCCCCTTGGTGGAGTGTGGCCTTCCTGCAATGCAGGAAGAGACCCGTGCCCCAGCAATGGGGACATACAAGGGTTGATAACGAAAGTGTTTTCTTATATCTATCTCATTATAACGTTATCATCATCAACCCATTATGTCCCAACCGAGGGGCACGGGTCTCTTCCCAGAGAAAGGTATGGGCCATGCTCCACCACGGGGGCCAAGTCCGGATTGGTGGAGGCTATAACATAACGTTATGAAGAAGAAGAAGAAAAAAAAATAGGGGTTAAAGTATTAAATTGCCGTTTTATTGCAATAGGTTCTTTGAATTGACATATAAATTCTTGTCTAAATTGAATAACAAAAACAATTGAAAGTCGATATTCAAATGTTTCACATTTTTAAAAAAAAAACATTTGAAAAAAGTTTCATTCGAAAACCTCAAACCATGAAGATTCTATATCAATTCAAAGAACCTATTGCAATAAAACGGCAATTTCATACTTTAACCCCTAATATTTATTATAGCCACAGTACACACGCTATGATGTTGCGTTTTTTTTTCAAACAATAAAATTCGCTTTAATTTGAAATGTCTCTCTTACACATATTAACTATGAGAAAAAATTTACATCAAACTCGTCCAATTAAATTAGATCGAATCGCGAAGTAAATAAGCATCCAGTCACCAACTTCAGAAGCAGAAAAACCTTTTATAGTGTTATTTATTAAGCACCTACTATAAGCTATGAAACAAAAGTCATGATGGGTGTAAGTAACTAAATAAATAATAGTTTCTAGAAGGGCATGAGGTTTGCACGTGTCTTCTCTCTGTACGAATCTGCACAGATCTGCATAGAATCTGCATCAGAATCTGCACAGGAAAAATGATATACTCGGACATAATTGATAACAACCACTACACTGTGGTATCACATGTTCGCATTTGATTGAGTTTGAGTTAACCCTTAACCAGGCATGGGCAGTGTGAATTTTTCATTGGTTTTGGACTTTATATCAAGTTGATAGGGTTCAATTTAAAAGAAAGATGAATTGGCGATGGACAGCTGAGAGCACAATGTCTAGCGGTATCTCGTCTGAATACCGTGCTGTAGGACGTTGGGTTCGATTGCCATTGGGGCCACAGTTGTACAAATTACCTCAGTCTGGATGTATTACCATGTTTATGATGTCCTTGCCCGGTTACCGTAGGACACGGTATCCTAGTTTAGAAGAAGTTATTGAGTTTCGTGGAATTTAAAATTTACTATTCATGCATTATATATAATGCGAAAAGCTCACCTCGCAAATGTAGGGAGCGCTGGGTGCTTCGCAGGCGAGAATCTCGTTGGTGTTAACAGCAATCCGTGGAACACGTTGATGCCACACCTCCGTGTTGTCGTTTATTGGGTTCAAGGCATCGTTGTCGATGGTAACTGCTGCCTGTAACAGATCTTTGCTATACCTCTAGAAGTCTAGAATGTTCTGAAACAGACCTACCGTCATTTAAGGGTTTACTATTTGGTGAAAATACAAGGCTAGTCTCGGCATTGGTACGTTCACGGGCCTTATTATTACGCTCACCAAATCCTAAGCGATTCCAATCGCCTGTACAATTCCCTACTAATTTGAGAGTTAGACTAGATTGGTATCTATCGTTCAGAATTTACTGCGCGCAATACAGGAGCATGGATATGCAGGTCCGGATCTACCTAAGGGCTGCTTGGGCTGCAGCCCAGGGCCCCGAGGTTACAAGGGGCCCACAGATCCCGCTTAACACAGTAGGCGATAATTTGAATTTAAAAAATGGTTGTCTGTAAAGTCGGTTTGCGGACGATATTTTTACGTGATAACGTCATAAGGAAACATTGATGATAAATTGCATATCCATAACCTGTCAATTTCTTTTACTAATTCATAATAAATAAATAAAATTATTTTACTGTTTTTTTATATAATTATATAAGTATGTCACCAGAAGATAACAATATCCGCAAGTTTATAAATTACCTAGGAAATTTATAAACTTTCGTAGGATTGTAAACGAGAGATAAATTGTATTATTTTACGCCCACATTTTCGCAAAATTATTAATTTGCGAAGTCTCGTGGTTAATTTATAAACTAACGGATATCCATTCGTAAGATTCTAAACAGTTCGACCAATCACAGAAGAGCTTTTTATTTTACGCTTTTATAAAATACGTTAAATAACACACTGCTCTCTGATTGGTTGATGTCGACAGTGGCAATGCTTGTGTCCATAGACTTAGGTACAATCAAACTTGCCAAACTAGTATAAATTGATCAGTTTCGATTACCTGTCGGAATTCTGACGTTTGCGGTGGACTTACCTATGGAATTTGACCGTTTAATTCAATAACACATTTTAGTCATAGTTGTTACTTGGACCGGAGATTTCAGATTTCAGTACTTATAATAGAGGTAATATAAGTAGGTACACGAAATAAATATATGGAGCGAATGTGGGTGGAAGGACCGATACAGGACGTCCCAGGCGGACATACTTCGACCAAACAGGGAATGTTTTAGCAATGGGCAAGATAAAAAGTACTTATTCAAAACCGGCGTGCAATGCCTAATGAACGTTGATGAATCGAAGGTGATCTGTCAGGATCGTGACGAGTAGTAACAGTCCCTTGGCTCTGTCTACTCCTCTAGGAGAGAGGCGCGAGTTTATGTCAGATAATATGTTACGTGTGAAATAAGCATCTAATAAAAAATATTGGATTCACAGTCACGTTCGCTCTACACAGACTTAAAAATACGCCCTTTAATGATGATGCAGCAAAAAATACCTGTCCGCCATCTTGAATTTTCCACGGTTAAATTACCTACGTACCTGTGTTTCAGGCAGCGCCAAAATCCAACACCAAAGTGTCACAAGCACCTTCCGCTGGACACTAAACACCATGGTTCACTGGACCCACAAACCTCTTACATAGAATGTGGTATTCAGTCATTTGAATAAATTGTGCCAAGATATTTCACCAGCAGTCCACATCTGGGAAGTATCACCGGCTCAGTGGATGTTTGAGAGCAAGATTCCGAGGCACACGCCTGACCACAACAGGCTATTGTCCGGGCATCGCCGGATTTGCCACGTTAGGTAGCGATAAACAAATCACGGCCGCTGTTTACACAAAAACATATCTACACTGCCGATCTATTGTCCATTATCGCAATGATTACGCGAAGATTTTTTTCATTTCTTCAATAACAACGTAAGAAAGGTATGTCGCTGCTTGTTGTATAGCTATTCAAAGCATTGGCTGTATTGCGACTAATATACCGCCATTGAGAGCACTCCAAGTATAGTCTTAAATTATTTGGTAATGAAAGAACTTTACTGTTTTTTATGTAACCTATAAACGTCCCTTTGCAGGACACAGCAGAGAAGGCTTTTAGAGAGAGAGAGTATGGGCTTAATTAAAACGCGTGCCCACCGTGGATTGGCAATTTCAGACCCTCATGTTTCCTCGGTGTTTTCCATCACAGTTAGCGAGTGGTACGTTAATGATATTGCTCGATAATCATAATTGGCTGTAGATGTTGTTCATTACCTTCTATGTAATACGTCGTATTATACTATATTCGTGCCATACCATAGTACTATTTCATATGTTTGTGATTGAACATATTTGGTCCCACTTAGAGCTTACCCTAAGTCCGTACCCGGCACCCGTCCGTACCTTGCATCCGTCCGTACCTACCCGAATATGTACTCTAATTGCCCGAAAGTAGTAAAATTATGTTACATAAACTGTCACCTTTGAATTTCTCATTAATATTCATGATAAGTTATTCTCGTTGGTTCAGCCACCTTAAATAGCTCGTGTCATGCTATACAACCTCCTTTCAATCGTCTACAATGGAGCTCACGCAGTTCTCTCACCACCATGTCTTTACAGCGAAACTTGTTCGGACGTCCGAAGTAATTTGAAGTCTGGGCATCCTGTCTCTTCGCAGCCCGATCTTCTCCAATTCTTTCCACGTGTCCAGAGCAGTTTTGGCGAGTTAGTCTCCTATTACGTTGAATTCGGCCAAGAGGTTTTTAAGGTCGGCATTTTTGCAGATCCTCCATAGCTTAAATAAGCCATCTTCGCGTCTTGTGCAGTTAAAGATTTCGCCGAATTTTTGCGCTTTGCGACCAGATGTTTTTTTTTCTTCTGTTAATGATATTGATGGAGGAGTAAAACGTGACGTATGTCGGGAGGTCACTTATAGTCCCTTCCTCAAAACAAGCCCCTCCTTTGTGGGGGAGATACGCCAAGTCATTCAGTTGGGTTGTCTTTTTAGTATGTTAAAAGGATAAACATTGCAAATCCGAAGCCGCGAGTAGAAAATAGTGACTGATAATTTTGATAAGCTTATCCGTGTGATTTTGATAAAATTATTTTAATTGTTTGTCATTGGTATTGATTTTCACATCAGGTAGACACACAATTGACTAAAAGTTTATTTTATATTCATGCACTTTACTCGAAAATCGTTACGAAAGAAATTACAATGAAGGTGTAAAGGTTGACCTGTTGGCGACAGCATCTGTGTATCTTAAGGAGTATATAATTTCAAATAAGTTTTGGTCTCGTGTCCCTAAGTTCGTAGATTTCACCAACAACAATTTACAAAGATTTTTCGGTGATATGCTCAGAACAATAATGTAACTCAATATTGCTATAACACATTTTGCAGGCGTGTGCTGCGTCTTGTGCTTTACAAATTGCTAACTTTTTGGGGACAGGAGAGATAAGAATATTCTTTATTGTACTCCAGAGCACATATTATAAAACATGTAAAGATACAAAGCACAATTGGCGGCCTTATTGCTCAAAGCAATTTCTTCCAGACAACCTTACGACGGAAAGTTGCTGAAGGAAATAAGAGACGGGTAGTCGGTGCAAATATAAATATATTAATACACTACTTATATAAATAACAATATACCTACATAAACAGTTACACACATATAGTTATGATAAACTTACATAAATACGTCATAATAACAATCTACGCGATGAGCAAATAAATAACAATATTGTGTAGGTACCTGTATGGAGACATACGGAAAAGACAAAATGAAAAGGACAATGCACGAATACTAAACTTGCAGGGTCAGATAAAACTCCTTAACCTTGCTTTTAAAGACAGCTGAGGAAGGGGAGCGCCTTATTGATACCGGAAGATCATTCCACAGCCGAGTGGCCGTTACGGTAAACGAGTCGCTGAAGAACCTCGTCGAGTGAGTTGGAGTCTTCAGCGACATATTCAGGTCAGACCTTAATGCCCGGCTGTGGGAATCACCGAGGTAGGTAAAGCGCTCTTTAAGATATGAGAGAGAAGTTTTTTGTTGTAGCTAATTAGTTTTAAAACGTAAGGAATGAACATCTTGAATGTCGATAAACTATTTAAGCGGTCTTCAGGTGGGTTTGGTATTTAATAGTTTAAAAACAGTTTGTTTTTTAATATTCTTACAAACTCGGATAGATAGCACCAGTGCACTGGTATACGCCTATGCCAAGGTCATCAAGCCTATGATGAACATAGACTCCGGTGCACAAAATTTTGGGTCCTAACCAAATACAGCGGGACAACGAATTCGTTAGCAATAAGAGAGTATTTTCACTATGAAATTTTCACGATTTCTCTACAGGAACCATCTGTTAACAGTAGATTTACAGACTGTTACGGCCGACTGTTAGAGGCGTTTTATTCAATTCCTGATTACGTCTTTTCATTGTAAAATCACCGCCGAGAACTATTTATTTTAAAAAAAATTTTTAGGGCTTTTTCATCATTTTTTATTATCAAACTTTAAACGAAACACTAAGCAGGACATTAAATAAGAATTAACATTCACAAGGGCGAGCTTATCTCTGTAAGAGATGTCGTCTAGCAAACATTCTTTTCTTTCATAATATAAACCACATACGAACACAGAAATTAAAAAAAAACATGTTTGAGCATCTTATTGTCGCTAACGGCGAAGCCGATATTTATTTTACTTGTTTTCACATACGTCACCAAATTTTTTCTAAAATATTGACATACATTTTATGTCCCAAAAACATATTTCACGAAGAAAATGGACGTAAACTTTTTGTTTTATGAATACGATACATTTTTTTATTGTACCTAATTATTCAGTTCATCCCGAAAATTCACACTTTTATACATTGTGAGTTTTTTTTAAATAATATTAAGTTTTGTGGCGAAAACCATGATTTATGGCGTCCAGTGATTTACGGCGGCTCTTTGAATCACAGATTAAAAACACAAACTTTGAGGAACATCCCATACAAACCTAGTTTTTGGTTTTTATTTATATTCTTTTTAATGCACTAACCCGTGCTAAGGACAATTTTAAAAACCTATTTAGAGGCTAAAAATTCCACCCATGTCAGGATTCGAGCCCGCGACCTCTGGCTAACCGTGCCAGCGCTCTTCCAACTGAGCTAATGGGCGAGTCGCCGGATCAGTGAAATTTCGAACCTCTTTACAATATTCTCTGTTTAAAAACCTATTTAGAGGCTAAAAATTTCACCCATGCCGGGATTTTTAGGGAAAATTTTTAGCCTCTAAATAGGTTTTTAAATTTGTTCCTTAGCACGGGTTAGTGCATTAAAAATAAAAATAGTGTAATATTCTCTGTATTACCAGGCAGCGACATCTGGCTGAAGTAATTTGCATCACTTGCAGCCCCGAGTACCTACTTTGCACTTAGGTTTTTACCTCGGAATGATATCGCTGTACCCACATAATTATATTCTTTTTAATGCACTAACCCGAGCTAAGGACAATTTTAAAAACCTATTAGAGGCTAAAAATTCCACCCATGCCGGGATTCGAACCCGCGACCTCTGGCTAACGTGCCAGCGCTCTTCCAACTGAGAGGTTCGAAATTTCACTAATGCCGGTGAGACGCCCATTAGCTCAGTTTGAAGAGCGCTGGCACGGATAGCCATAGGTTGAAGAAATAAATTGGTTTTTATCTACGAACGACTTGCTGGATCGTAATCAAACTTTGCGTTTAGAGGACACTAATCGATGTTTCATCGTGCTTAGAAGTGTAAATTGAAATATGTAAATGTTTCCTTTCTTTCGGAATAAATTACCAAAAAGAGAAATAGCCTTGAGAATAGTTTTGGGATGGGATGCGCTCCTTGATGCAAACACTTATGGAACGTGTTGAAAAATTTGGCGCCCGCCCGGGGCGCCTCTCGTCCAAGATCCGGGCCTGTGGTCGGAAGCATCAAACACAACACTGCCTTGGCCCTTACTCTTGGTACATCACCGTGCACTCCTTACTACAGCTATACTTCTGGACAGCACTGCAGCCGTTGAGTGAATGTAAATTCACAGGACTCCGAGAATTTCTTCAACATAATAAAAACTGTATTTGCACGGATATTTACTCGTTTAATTTTACAAGTTTCCGACGTTTCGCACGTTTGCAAGTACCGTGGTCCCGGAAGACTCAGGTTGAAACTAACGTAAGTGTCTTTTTGAAAGCATTAACTGATAGTTTGTTGAAACTAACAGTTAATGCTTTCAAAAATACGTTTGTCACCCAAGTCTACCGGGACCATGATACTTGCAAAAGTGCCGAAACGTCGGAAAATTGTGAATGTAAAATTAATCAAGTAGGTAAATATCCGAGCAAATACAGTTTTTTTTATGTCTAATGCTCGTCTAATCCTCAGTATACTATTTTTATTTTTAATGCACTAACCCGTGCTAAGGAACAAATTTAAAAACCTATTTAGAGGTTAAAAATTTCACCCATGCCGGGATTCGAACCCGCAACCTCTGGCTATCCCTGGCACGGATAACCAGAGGTTGCGGGTTCGAATCCCGGCATGGGTGAAATTTTTAACCTCTAAATAGGTTTTTAAATTTGTTCCTTAACCTCTAAATAGGTTTTTAATCCTCAGTATGTTGAAGAAACTTAACATACTGAGGTAAGTAGGAACAGTCGACGGCACATCAACTTTTACACTCGTGCAGTGCGCTTTACCCAGTTACGTTTATTGTGAACTTCGCAAGGGTAATATACTGTCGATTGTAGGTACAGTAAGTAATAATATTTTCAATTTAAATAAGTAAAGTCTGTTTCTAGCCAGTGATAATATGATTAAACTCTAATCGTAGTTTATAGGCAGTGCTACTATCGGTCCAAACAGCCACGTGCCAATATGAGCCATCTCTCTGTGCCCCATCTTAGGCCAATGGAATGTAAAATGCTAATTATAGTAAAGTAGTGCCTAGAAAGCAACAAACAGTAACTAACTCAAACCATCGCCAGTGATTTAGTTGCTGGAATGTATACTAAATATAAGCTGATATATATATATATATATATATATATATATATATATATATATATATATATATATATATATAACTAAATATAAGCTGATATATATATATATACAAATAAGTTTTAAATATGTAAGGCCATAGCCTATTTTTTTTTTCTGTTTATTCCACTAATTTGTAAAATCTGTTTAATAACTTAAATTATGTAAGCCTACCTTTGTTCCTGTATAGTAGCTAAGTTAATATAATGTAAGCCCTTAAGTGGCCTATGTTTAGATTTTTCTACACCATATTTTTTTTATAATTTAACTTGTGCTGTGGGTTTTGTATTAAAATAAATAAAAAAAAATATAAAAAATAAATAAATAAATAAAGTCCATTTTTGTATACAATTATTTACTTTGTAACACAAAACCTCGTGTAACATAATTGTTACAATAAGGCTCCATTGTTCATGACTGCATTGAATAAATCAAATAAAATAAACCCAAATAGTTTGACAGATAAATAAGTACTATGCGATACGTACTAGAAAAGGCTATCCTTCCGAAAGTAAAAAGCCGTAGAAAAGTGCTCCTTATCTCAATTATACCTACACGTACATTTTTCGAGCAATGTAGTTTATGTAGGCAAATACTCCGTGAACGTTCAGTCAGACACCTAAGGCTACACCTGATTACTCGACGCTCCGCGGGATTAAAACCCACTAGCAATTCACCTATTTCTTAGCGTATTGTAACGCTACTTCTTTAAATAGGTGGTCGGCGCAGCCGAGCAGTCTAGAGAAATTAAAATTATTTTAAAGCAAATCGTTAGCTTTGTTTAGATGGCAGTAGAGACCCAGCTAGGGTTTTGAGTTTCGATAAAAAAAAGTTTAATATACTTACCAGCTTATGCCACTCATAAAGTTTTTCGAAAAAAAAAATTATGTACAAGACACTGGCCACTTGTAATTGTTTTGAAAACGTCGATTATTTAAAAGTAAAAATACTACTGTTCGATTTTCAAAGTTCCCCCCCTTTTTTTTTGAGAGCCAATTTGAATTTTCTTGTCTCATTAAAAAATAGATCTGCATCGAGAACATTTTCGTGCTATGATTTTTACGATTTCAAATGTGGCATAAAAACCTGATGAGTCATTTGATCGACTTCGAATTGCTTTTATGGATGAAGGACCTTCAAAAGCAACCATCTACCGCTGGTATAGCGAGTTCAAACGCGGTCGTCTTACTTTGGGGGATGAAAAAAGGCGTGGTCGTCCTACGACGGCTGTCACCGAAGAAAGTGTGCTGGTAGTAAAAAAAATATTCAAGAAAACAGACGAATAACGTATGAAGAGATTCAGCATACACTGCAGATTGGTTCAGGAAGTGTTCACAAGATTTTGCACGAGCACCTTCGCGTAAGGAGAATAGTTTCCAGCTGGGTGCCGCACAACCACACCGAAGCTCAGAAGCAGGCCCGTGTGGATTGGTGCCGTGATATGTTACAAAAATTTGATGCTGGCTCGTCACAGCGCGTTTACGACATTTTGACAGGTGACGAATCCTGGATTTATCAATATGATCCTAAAACAAAGCGTCAGTCGACAGTTTGGCTGTTTCAAAATGAACCAACGCGTATGAAAGTGAAGAGATCGAGGAGCGCAGGAAAAATTTTGATCGCTAGATTCTTCACTTTGACGGGGTACTTAGTTTCAATTCTACTTCGAGAACAAAGCAGCATCAACGCGAGTTTCTGAATTGAGCAACAAGCGACCGAACACCGGGCTCCGAGGGGTCCTTCTTCACCACGACAACGCGCCCGCGCACTCTGCGATCAAAACGAGGGACTTCCTGGGCTCCACACCGGTCAGAGTCTTGGGACACGCTCCTTACTTATTAATTTAATTTTTCAATAAGGGTATTAATTCATAAACTGAGTGTTTTGGATTATTTAGTATTAGTTGAGGTGGTGGTTAATGTATAATGAATGATTTGATGTTTACTACCTACATCTGTATCACCAATCATATGTAAATTATTCATATCACAATAAGGACCAAGAATATTCCATAACAAGCAAGAAAACCACCTGAAAATCAATTAGCTTAGGTACAAATACCCGCAGACAACTTGAACAGCGCAATAGTTAATTTTGTTGACTCTTTATTCTTTATTGCAAACAGTAAAAACGAAATAACCTTACATAAAATTTGTTTCAAAGGCGAACTTATCTCTAACAGAGATCTCTTCCAGCCAACCTTAGCATTGGGTGTTTCTCTTCATGTTACTCTTTGGCTGTTTGAAGAGACGAAGATAGGATCGCTTAGACCACGCGATTTGTTGATGAGTCGGTCGGTGCATGCACCCCCTGCGCTGCACTTTTTTCCCTTCGCAGCCTTTTGCTCAAGACGTTTGCCAGCATCCACTTAACAGTTCACAGCACTTACCTATTCATTACCAACTTACCAAAAGCTTTAAGGCTTGCGCAGACGAGGGACCATCCTCCGGGTTCTTTTTTGTCCGTCGATATAGATCTCTTATAAATTGTATCGAATAACGCACACGAAGGACTAAAAGTACCCCGTACAAAATGTCCCTCAAGTTACCGAGCACATAAAGAGACAGGACTAGATAAAAGTTCGGTGTTTTCTTTTAAAACGCCTTTTCTTTTTCAACTTCATGTAAATTACAACACAATGTAATCTCAGAATATTTGGTTCCATAGCGTACGCTTCACTCAATTTCCGGGAAACAAATGACCTCACACCGTTAGGCGTTGAGTCCGCGACAAGTAGGTACTCGGAGGATATTATTTACGATTCCGGGACTTTTGTCTCCAAGGGACCCTCGTCTGCGCAGGCCTTTAAAGTATCAATTTTAATCACAAAGGTCACTATTGAAAATATACACAAAACCTTTTCCAAGTCGCCCCAGGTAAGTTATCAACTACTTAACTCCTGTTGTTTTCATAATAATATGACCAGCAACCTTTACTTACGTGATAAAGAGGTACTGAGGGTAGTTACAAAATAATAAGGGCGACATTTCATCTGGAGCCAGTTTCGTAGACAACATTGATAGGTTACGGTGACAATTCGATGTACGCTGCAAAGTCAATGAGCCCATAGTAGATATCAAATTGATTCTGCCACGCATTGTACCTACCTATAAACTTCGACTTGTAGCTTTATGAAATTCGACCCTGATGATGAAATCTTTTGGGCATAATTCGTCACCTACGTACCTATAGTTGGTAGCATAACTGCATTGCATTTTAAGGTAACTCTGCAACCAAAATGCCAATGCTGAGTAGAGTTACATGCGTGTAAAGGCGGTTGTAGACTGTTGACTGTACGTGTCAGAATTTAAAATGAAATAGAAACTCGACTATGAGAGCGGCGCTTTCGATCCACGAAAGAAATGTATGTAAGTACCTACATCTTATTCGTAATCAAAATATTGACTACGTGATCCTATTTGTGCTGATGAAGTTTTTAAACACGTCTTGGTTATCTTGTTGTTTTGATGAACTTTAGTGTCTGCATTAATCAAAAACATTAACTGGAACGAGCCGGTTACTTTTATATCTGCTCAAAGTGGCATGCTTATTAAAAAAACCCACACATCTAGATCTATTTCTGGGCTATAAACCCATAGAAATAGATCTTACTACGTCGTACTTTATACTTCACGTATAAACCTCCGAATTTCGCATTGCCGAATTCAATAGCAATATGAGCAGCTACCACTCCCACCACGACTCCCACCAGGGGCCTGCCATCCTATTACGTAGCACTCCACTTTATCGATTGAAGCATTTAGACGACTCCTAAGTGTCAAAAAATGTATGCATTTGACAGCCGGAGAAGCTTAAAAAAAGTAAAAATCAACGTCACTCAACTCAGTGGACACTTACGTAATAATGCCCCTGGGCCTGTTTCATAGAACTACATTTCGTGGTTGGTAATTCTATGTTAATAATTCTATTCTATGATAATTCTGTGTACATCGCAAAGTCGATTAGGGCACAGATTGACAATTCGAGGTACCACTCTGCTACGCAATGTAGGTGCCTCGAATTGAAACTAAGAATAGTAGTTTTATGAAACTCGGCCCTCGCCCCTATTATGTTAGTTTTCAGGTAAACTTTTGTGTGAATAAACGAAATATGCCCGGGTTTCGGGCTTCAGGCAGGCAGGCAGGCAGGCAGGCAGGCAGGCAGGCAGGCAGGCAGGCAGGCAGGCAGGCAGGCAGGCAGGCAGGCAGGCAGGCAGGCAGGCAGGCAGGCAGGCAGGCAGGCAGGCAGGCAGGCAGGCAGGCAGGCAGGCAGGCAGGCAGGCAGGCAGGCAGGCAGGCAGGCAGGCAGGCAGGCAGGCAGGCAGGCAGGCAGGCAGGCAGGCAGGCAGGCAGGCAGGCAGGCAGGCAGGCAGGCAGGCAGGCAGGCAGGCAGGCAGGCAGGCAGGCAGGCAGGCAGGCAGGCAGGCAGGCAGGCAGGCAGGCAGGCAGGCAGGCAGGCAGGCAGGCAGGCAGGCAGGCAGGCAGGCAGGCAGGCAGGCAGGCAGGCAGGCAGGCAGGCAGGCAGGCAGGCAGGCAGGCAGGCAGGCAGGCAGGCAGGCAGGCAGGCAGGCAGGCAGGCAGGCAGGCAGGCAGGCAGGCAGGCAGGCAGGCAGGCAGGCAGGCAGGCAGGCAGGCAGGCAGGCAGGCAGGCAGGCAGGCAGGCAGGTAGTTCTATTAAATGGGGCCGTGGTTCTACAATACAGAGCAGCTTAATCCGGTTTCCAGGTTGGTTTCTTTAGATTATATCCCTTTCCCATAGCATCCTATTAAAAGTGTGTCAATTCCCATAGTGTAAAAATCCAAAGATGTTCTTTTCATGTAGTGCACCGTTCACATTTTCCAGTATTTTCGTTTCTCACAATAACCCTTTGTTAAAGTGTTAGGTATTACTGTCTCATGCATGACAGTTATACCTAAAAAGAAGTCACACGTTTTCTTTAATAAACATTTGAGCTGTAATTCCGAATGCCAATTAAGATAAAGTATTTTTTATGCTAATATAACAGATGCCCATATAAACGAAACTGACCAAACTAGTGAGCCGGAACTGGCGTGCGTGCATGCAACGACTTATGACCGTTGATGAAGCGAAGGTGATCTGTCAGGATCGTGGCAAGTGGCAGTCCCTGGTCTCCCCCTCTGGGATACAGGCGTCAGGTTATGTATGTATATGTACCTATAAGCCTAGTCATCACATAAACTTGGCTTGATGGACCGACGATCTGAGGTAGATTGCTGGCAGTGGCTGGATGAGGATAGACAAGGACAGAAGGAAATAGGGTGCTTCCTGGCACTGACTGAAAACCAGCGCTGATGGCTTGCCCATCAGCATATGCTGAGTCAGTTGCCGTTTATAGCGGCAGTGACACGCCGTAACCTTTAGTGTTCGTTTCATTTTTTTTTTTATATTTAGTATGTTTTTTAAGTTTGTAAACTATAATAAATGTTTTTTTTTCTTCTTCTCCTTTCTTCTTCTTCTTTGGAGACGGCCTAAGTCCAGCAGTGGACGAGTAGGTACAGGCTGATTGATTGATTGAGGTAAATTTGAAATTCCAACGCTATTAAGTAATCATGGGAAGCAGGGGAGAGTCCTTAGTATCACCATGGGTTTCTATCCTTACTTCAAATTCAATGGTATCACAGAGGAATAGAGTCGAGAGCAGGACAAACATTTTTGTTTGCAAAGTAGCCCTTATTACCCGACTGCAGCGAAGCCCAAAAGGAGGGTAATGTGTTTAGTGCGTATGTATGTATGTATGTATGTATGTATGTATGTAAGTATGTCCGATTCTATGTTCCCTCATAACTCCTTAACCAATGGTCAGATTTTGTTAAACAAGGTGTCATTCGACTCGGCATCCTTGCGCGGGTGTCATAGGCTATATAAAATCTTAATTATGCGATCAGAACCGTGACGAAAAATAAAATTCGTTAAGAAGCTTCGTTAAAGTACAGCTAGGAGCCACTAGATGGCGCTGTTATATTTAGTTTATTGAATTCGAATACTAATTTTATTGAACTACCCCCAACAGGTGTGAAATATTTAAAACAGAATTTTGCGGATGACGTAGGTTACATAAAATCAGCATTAATAGAGAACCAACGGAACAAAAAATAACATTTACTTCTAAGCAATTAAAGTACCACTTTTAGCCACTTGATGGCGCTGCTATATTTTATTTATTCTAATACATGTGTTTACATAATTTCGGCTTTGGTCTACATCTAAACAAACCATTTAAAGAATCGGTACAAATGCGGAAAGAAATAATCCCTAAAAAGTGGTTTGATCCTTCTAGATCATTCATTTAATTAAAAAATATAATTTTGTTTAACTACGCCTAACACGTGCAAAGTATTTAAAAGAGTATTTTGCGGGTGTCGTTGATTACATAAAATCAGCATTAATAGAGAACAAACGCAACACAAATAATATTCACTTCTAAGTAATAAAAGTACTGTAGCATTAGTTCCTCTACCCAACCACAGATGGCGCTGTTTGTGTTCTAAATTGCGGTATGGTTTTGTCCGAAGGCCCTACATAATATTAAACAAAATTGGAAAGTATTTGAGATCTCGACCAATCACTTCGACCAATACTGACAGTCCACTAATAATTGGCACTACTAGTGACGTAGGTAATATACCTAGCTTTGCGCTGTGGTGCGAGTAGTACAGTTACTAATCCGTAATCCTTAGTAAGTTTCATATTGCTTCAATAAATAGATCCCTAAGTACGTGCTGTCGTGCTGAAACAACGTTTCTCTTCTTGTCTGCTGAAACCCTGTCCTACAGTACCACTTTTAGCCACTAGATGGCGCTGGCATATATTTATTCTAGTACATGTATAAATTTACATAATATCAGCTTTGCTCTACACGTAAACAAACCGTCTATAGAAACGGTATAAGTGCTGAAAGAAATAGTGCCTATAAAGTGTTTATTTCTTTCTACGCCATTCGTTATTCTCATTAATTAAGGAAATATCAACCTCATAGGGGGTAATAATACATTACTGCAGAGGCCGAGAAGTAAGGGATTGCTGGACGAGTTTGGGATAGACGAGTCGTAGACGAGGCCGTCTAGAACGAGTCCTGCAATCCCTGTTCCGGCCGAGGATTGTATAATGCTTTTCTCAAACAATGCGAGGAAATATTAATATTAAAATAATTACTAGGTAATTAAGAAATAATAGTTTAGTTTGCCGCCTTTTTTATTTTTTAAATACACTAACATATTTGAGAACCGCACAAAAACCAATACCATAGATTGTTTTTTTTTTTAATCTTGCAAGTATGCTTACATAACTTAGTAGGTGGTTGGCTGTATGTAATTTTTCCTTGGTCAGTTTAATTTTAGTAAGTAAATTTAAAAATTTAAAGCAGCGGACGGTAATGGATTTTCATACTTACTTTACTGGCCTAGGCCAGTAAAGTGAGGCGGGAGCCATAAAAGAGAAACTTTGTGGCTTTATTTCATGGTAATAACACAAACATTTCCGAGCATGTTTGAGAAAAAATAATTAATTTCTTAACACTGATATTACTTTCCTACTGACACTTAGACCAAAACTAACTGAACAAAATATATAAAGCGTAGCATGTAACTCCTTTTCCCCTGTGCGGTCATAGTCAGACAAGCTGGGTTCAAAGAAGAAACAATAAATGATAAAAAAATATTTGAACGCTCTCACTGGTAACCGAAGACGGATCCTCCGTGACCTCGTATCGTAGGACCCATGAAATTTTAAAAAATTCTAGCTCTATTCATCTTAACGAATTTTATCTCGTTTCCTCCGAAAATAAGATTATGATTTTGTGTTAGGTTTCCTGTTCACTTGTGAGACCAAAGATTGCTTATCTACACCTAAATATTCAGTAAAAATTTTTAATGCTTTAGGGGGCCACCTCAAGATGAATTTGTTATAGTTTCATTTTAATACCGGTAATATTTTGGCATTCAGAAAACCAAGATTTTGTATGTCTCCATGCCCATGCCACAACTCTAAATAACTACGCCAGGCCGGAGGCCGAGCCCCATCATGCGGGTGCGAGGAAACTTGCCGCGACGAGGTTGAAGGCCGAGCTCAATACAGGTCGCGGCACGGCCGAAGGCTGTGAAGCGGGCTAGAGGAATTCTCCCACGGCGATTCCAAATGCTGAGCTCTATTTACGCTGATGCCAAATGGAGACTATTAGCGCGGCCGAAGGCCGCGACAGTTACTTAAAGTTGCTGTTAGGAGGAAACCTGTCGCGCCTTTGTACAGGCCGCGGCTGAAGGCTCAGACCATTTATGTTCCCATTTACAAGTCCTTATTCTAAGTAATTAGCGAGACCGAAGACTGGGCCCAGCAATGCAAGCACGAAGAATTCTACTCTGGAGATGTCGAAAGCTGAGCGCCGTTCAGGTCGAAGAGATAATTCGTGACTATTCCAGTCCCCACCTACAATCGTTATCATGAAATAACTAGGTGCAGTGGAGCGTTTTTAGGCTACATAAAAAACATACAATTTATGTAAGGATAATAAAGAAAAAAATCTGTCGTTTCCTTTGCAAATATTCTAGATAGTTTAACACCATTAGACCATATTCATTATACTAGCTAAAAAATATCGTACGACATAATTTTTTTATGCAGGCAGGTGGTACCTATGACTATATCAAACAAGTATATCAGTAAAAATATTTATGATTTACCGAGACATGTCCATTGTCGAACAAAAGAAAATAAACCAATAAACTAAAATTCATTTAGGAAATAAAATAATATAACGATTTAAAGCATGTAAACAGAACAGATGGACCTTTAAATTTTATCGTTTTACTGAGTCACTAAAAGGTCAAAAATAAAAAAAATATTTAAAAAAATAAAAGAACCCGACTGCAGTGATAAATCAACTGAAAGGGGAATAATAAGATAATTTTATTTTCAAATGCTAATGTCGAATCAGAAGAGTTCATGCTGCTTTACTTGAGGGACCAAATAATATAACTTTATAAGCATTATTTGCTCAAACCGTTGCATTTATTATTTTATATAAAATGATGCAGTCGGGACCCATTAGAGGACTTTAAACAAACAGTAATGGGTCCCGACTGCAACATTTTATATAAAATAATAAATGCAACAGTTTGAGCAAATAATGCTTATAAAGTTATATTATTTGGTCCCTCAAGTAAAGCAGCATGAACTCTTCTGATTCGACATTAGCATTTGAAAATAAAATTATCTTATTATTCCCCTTTCAGTTGATTTATCACTGCAGTCGGGTTCTTTTATTTTTTTAAATATTTTTTTTTTAATCATGATCACGTTAATATTATAAAGGCGAAAGTTTGTGAGTGTGTATGTTTGTTACTTCTTCACGTTTATACTATTATTATTTTTAATGCACTAACCCGTGCTAAGGAACAAACTAAAAACCTATTTAGAGGCTAAAAATTTCACCCATGCCGGGATTCGAACCCGCAACCTCTGGCTATCCGTGCCAGATGTGCTATATCCGTGCTGGCACGGATAGCCAGAGGTTGCGGGTTCGAATCCCGGCATGGGTGAAATTTTTAGCCTCTAAATAGGTTTTTAACTTCTTCACGTCTCAGAAACTATTGTAATAAAATTTGTTATTGAGTTATCTGACACCCTGGATTAACACATGGGCTACGTTTTACTGCGGGAAAATATCTTATTGCCATGGGAAAATCGATAACCGCGGGTAACGCCGCGGGGCACGGCTAGTAAAAAATAATTATGTTATGAATTTTACGTAACATCACAGATCAGAGAAATCCGTTGTGTGCATAACATTTATGACGATAAATTATTATCGTTCTGTAAATAAATATAGTTATTGCATAATAATAGGTATCTAAGGTTTGAAAATGCTTACTGATAGAGATGTTATTATTAAGGGGCTCTTGTAGGTTTTAGCACCTAGAACCGGAGCTGGGACTAGGAAGATAGCATTTATGCCAAAACGGCATTTTTGGCGATAGTGCTACCTACCTACTCCTATGTTGCCATAGGCTTACGGTAATGGGTCCTAAAAATCACTATTAAGTAATTGGACTGACGCTTTTTTGAAAAAACTTGCTGTAAAAAATATATAGATACATAGACAATGAACACTTAATTGTAAGTAAAAATGGGAATTACACAGATGTGTAATTTTTTTTCAAAGCTGCTGGTGCGGTACTTCATGACGCCTTGTAAGGCCCTTTTCACACAGTGAATGCATGCTTTGTCTCACTATGAAAATTTTTCCAAGGGACCATAAACCCCGGGGACATGAAAAACACTCACCTTTGTTACCTTTGCATATTTTTCTAAGGAACCTTATCGTCTTCAAGCTTTCTGATTCACTAAAAGAATCGAGGCCTTGGGTTTCCGGTTCTACGATCATCGGTAAGTATAATTCTGTATTCAGGTTTACAAACACTGATAGCAAAGTGGGAGTCGGGTGATCTCTCGTTGATCTCCACTACCACTATCACCGTTGATCACGAGATGCACCACTGATTTATGAAATATATAAAAATCCCGTGTCATTTTGTTTGTTTTATCGAAATGCTCCGAAACGGCTTTACCAATTCTTAAGATTTTTTTGTGTAAATATATTTGGGAAGTTTGAGAATAAGCGAAGAGTATTAATATTGTAACAACATTTGAAGACCCCTAGTCTAACTTAAAGTCAATTGCCGGAAGCGCTCGTGCCCTAGTGGAATGAGTGATTGGAATCAATCACTTGGGCTAAGCAACAGAAGACGTGGTCAGGTGCTGGATAGGTGAACATCCCGTGACTACCGTTCTAGACTTTCTAGTGGGATTTTTTTCGAGCGCTTCCATACTTCACAAGGCACGTTATGCCGTTGGTGCCGACTGTCATGTAATGCCATTAAGCCTTTTCAGAGGCGGTTTGATGACTTCTCACAGTAAGGCCCGCAACTGTCTAACAATTCTGCACCAACCTGAACTTTGCACCCGTGTTGGAGCATAACCTTCCTGCGAAGGGACCCGTGCACCAGCAGTGGGGATATACAAAGGGTTAATATCATACATGCCCAGACAGGAGGGCAAAAATCGCCACTGACTGACCGTGCCATGAACAGGGAGAGCCCAGAGAGAAATTGGAACCATTTTGCCGAGCAGTGGGGAACGATCGAGGCTGTATAAAGAAATGGGGTGATTCAGAAATTGTACTTTTATAAAAAATTAACCCTGTAAGTAGTGGGAGGAACCTTAGAATGAGTTGCAGGAAACGTACTCATGAACTCATGACTGATATGCCACGGGCACGCGAGTGACGATTTAACAACTGAGATAAACTTTCAACTTTTAAAAAAACCGTCCAAGAGCGAGTAGGACTTGCGCGCCGAGAGTTTGTTCATATCTTTGCAATGTATGTCCAACCTTTATAACATCTTTTCAGTCAAAATCTCAGAACAATAAAGTTCAAGTTCGTTTATTGGTTCATGAATTCATTATTGGTACTAAAATAGCATAAGAATGTCATGTATTTTTAATACAATTAGTTTAGACACTGTTACGTATACCTAATTAGTACTAAAAGGCTAATTTAAAACTATATATAACACTAATAGAATCATTAACATTACTTACACCAGCTTCATCTACATCTAGTTATTGTTCTGAGGTCAAAATTCATACCTTGGATATTTTAATGATTCCCTACTAAAATTCAAAAAAAGGCCGTTTAAATATCTTTAAGCCCATATTGTTTTCAGTTCAATTTGTCTTTGTTAATTTACATATTTTATATCTTTACATTAAATTAATGTGTATTACAGATTGTAGAGTTTTACATGCACAATGCGACAACATATACCGAAGTGGTTGAGCAATTACTATGTTACGAGTATGTGTGTTTTTTTCTCGGTGAATGTATTGATGTATCGCCTGTTGGTTGTCCTAATTAAAAACCTATTTAGAGGCTAAAAATTTCACCCATGCCGGGATTCGAACCCGCAACCTCTGGCTATCCAGCGTTCTGGCTTAAGCAAATTGCATCACTTACAGCCCCGACTACCTACTTTGCAGTTAGGTTTTACATCGGAACGATATCACTGTACCCACATGATTATACTATTTTTTTTTATTTTTAATGCACTAACCCGTGCTAAGGACAAATTTAAAAACCTATTTAGAGGCTAAAAATTTCACCCATGCCGGGATTCGAACCCGCAACCTCAGGCTATCCGTGCCAGCGCTCTACCAATTGAGCCAATGGGTGACTCACCGGCATCAGTGAAATTTCGAACCTCTTTACACTATTCTCTGTATTACGTACAGGCAGCAACATCTGGCTTAAGCAAATTGCATCACTTACAGCCCCGACTACCTACTTTGCAGTTAGGTTTTACATCGGAACGATATCACTGTACCCACATGATCACTATGTCCTAATTAAGTAAAATTAAATAATAAATAAAATATGTAAGTTTATTGCCAAAAAGTGCAGTGGTTATTTGCCTAAATTTTCTTTCATTCAGTCCAGGAACCTTTCAGTTACTTGTAAGGTTTTTTATGTTGCACTTGTTGCACTAGCCCGTGCTGAGGACAATTTTAAAAACCAAACCCACCAAACCGACAATTTGCCCATTAGCTCAGTTGGGATAGCGCTGGTACGGTTAACCAGAGGTCGCGGATTCGAGTTCCGGTATGGGCGGAATTTTTAGCCTCTAAATAGGTTTGTATGGTTTTTTTTTTCAGGGACTACTCTAAATTCACAGGCAGCCGGTATTCAATACGGAAAATTTCAATTATTACCCATTACGGTTCAGAGATAAGCCCTTTATGACTCTTTATAATATACTTAGGTAATGGTAAAAAGGCTTATATACATATAATATGAATGAATGAAAATTCTTTATTGCACTAAAACAAATTTGTACAAAGGTGAGCTTAATACTAGATAGTATTTTCTTCCAGCTAACCCACGATAATGCGGACAGTGGAAGGGGTAGTGCCAGTAAACAATATAATATAAGAGTGATTTATTACATAACCTAGGTTAACTAAATATAACAAATATAATTTAAATACACAAATACATATTTACTACAATATACATATGTGCCTACATATTAATAATCAATATTACTTACATACAATACAATAAAGAAATATCGTCACTAAAGGCAGAGATTGAGACTATGAAAAACTTGATGGATTTTATGAACGAAAAGTTTGAGGAGGCCATGAAGGTAAACAAGATAATAACCAATGAAGTTGACGAGCTCAAGAAGCTAAACAACAAACTGGAGTGTACGGTTGACTCGCTCAGTACTAAAATTAATGTCTTAGAACAAAATGCTCGTATGAACAATGTAGAAGTGATGCGTCCCCGAGAGCAAGAGCGAAAATGTTAATACAGTCATCATGCAGATCGCTCAGACAGTGGGATGTAACTTAACCGAAGACAAAATACTGCACTGTACCCGAGTGGCTAAAATTGAACGGTCTAACGCCCGTCCGAGATCTGTCAAATATGGTCAGTAATTACAGACCAATATCATTATTGTGCATTTTTGGGAAAGTTTTTGAATTTTTGATCTGCCCCTACCTGCAATCTTATTGCAAGCAAATATTTAGTAACCATCAGCATGGTTTGCTGGCTGTGAGGTCAACACTTATCTCGTTCGAAAACATAGTGGTTGAAACCTTAGATCAAAAAAGTCAAGCCGACGTAATATATACAGATTTCTGTAAGGCATTCGACAAGGTTCTACATTATGTACTAATACAGAAACTCTCCTACCTTGGCTTTACGGGTTCAATGCTGAAATGGCTAGAATCATACCTAAAAATAGATCCTTTTACGTAGTCGTTAATGGTTTCCAATCTGATCAACATGTCATTATTTCCGGTGTACCACAGTTTCACATTTGGGCCCAATCCTTTTCAATTTGTTTATAAATGACATTCCTAAATGCTTCACAAATTCTTCGCCCTTCTTATACGCTGATGACCTAAAAATATTACGCGTAATACAATCTACCAACGATGCCGACCTACTGCAGGATGATCTGCTCAGGTTAAGCAAATGGTGTTACATTAATGGAATGCAACTTAACCCTAAAAAGTGCTCACAAGTCATATTTTCGCGTAAAAAAATCTGACACTGTTTCACTATTCTATAGACGGTATTAAGCTACAAACGACAGACGTATTAAGGGATTTTCTGTTTGACAGTAAATTAACATTTGTTCCACAGGTTGACAATATGGTAAAAAAAGCATCACGAATGTTAGGGTTTGTGTTAAGAAACGGTAAGGTATTTAGGAACAGTAGAACAAAAATACTCCTTTATAATAGTTTGGTGCTGAGTATACTGGAATATGGTAGTGTAGTATGGCGCCCTCACTACGCAGTACATATGCTACGAATAGAGAGGGTACAAAAGAGGTTTATGTGGCACTTAGTCTACTCTGTTGGATTAGGTAAAAAATTGGGGGCATATCATGAAAGGTTAGAACATTTTGGCATATCTCTATGTCTAAAAGGTTAGATTTTCTCGATTTGAAATTCCTGCATAACATCTTAAACAATAAAATCGACTGCCCTCTTTTATTTGAAAAATTCAACCTTAGGGTACCCCGAAACAATCCCCGAAATCCCATAACTCGGAGCTAACTCTGCTATTCCTAGACTCTGCAAATTGGCAAATCACTACAGCGGTAGTCAACATTTGGGAATTAAAAAAGAATATATTTTGCGACCACTTGATTGGAGATCCCTAAGCTTCATACGAGGGCTGCTACTTATGTATGCGGAATAGAAAAAATAAACAAATGTATATGGCTAAATATGCTTTTATTGTTTTTCTCCGCTATTCTCCACTATGATCGATGCACTTTTGCATTCGATGAAACCAATTTGTAAAACACTTTTTCCACTCTTATTGAGGTATCTCCAAAACGTGCTGTTTGAACGCATCTACGGCATCTTCACGGGTCGAAAATCGTTGACCACGTAATTTATTCTTTACATTTGGGAATAAATAGAAATCATTGGGAGCCAAATCAGGGCTGTACGGTGGATGACCCATCAATTCTATTTTTTGACCATCCAAAAATGTAGTTATTTCCTGAGATGTATGACAGCTGGCATTGTCATGGTGAAGTATGATTCTGCGTCGCTGGTTGTTTTGGCGTATATCTTCAAATACTTCCGGCAAACAAATGGTCGTGTACCACTCCGAATTAACCGTTCTGCGATTCTCCAGTGGTATTGTAGCCACATGGCCATTAATACCAAAAAGCAGTCCACCATTTGCTTTACAGTGCTTTTTGCACAAGCCACTTTCGTAGGGCTCATTTTGAAACACCCAAACTGTTGATTGTTGTTTAGTTTCGGGATCGTACGCGTAGATTCAGGATTCGTCACCTGTGTAGATATTATAAACAGATTTTGAGTCGCCTCCGTTGAATTTTTTAAGGTTTTCTTGCACCATTCGACGCGAGCATCTTTTTGATCCTGAGTTAAGTTGTGCGGGATCCAACGCGAACAAATTTTTTTTACAGACAAAAGTTCATGTAATATTCTATGAATGCTCGTCATACATATGCCCAGAATAGCCTCTATCTCGCGATACGTAACATGGCGGTCTTGCATTATTAGTTTTCGCACAGCTTCAATATTTTGTGGCACAACCACCGATTTCGGGTGACCATCTTTAACTTCGTCCGTGAGCTTACTGCGCCCGCGATTAAACTCACTAAACCAGTGATACACAGTCGTTTTTGATGGAGCTTCACCACCAAAAGTCGAAGTTAATTGATCTACGCACTGTTGTTGCGTTAAACCACGTCGAAAATCGTAATAAATCATAGCACGAATATTTTCACGAGTGAGTTCCATTTTTTCAGCGACATGAAATTTTAAACCCAACAAAAACAAAACACTAACGTATATAAGAGAAAAATATTAGCGGCCAGTATTTAAAAAAAGAACGAATTTGACCATGGAGGTCAGACATTGCGTTTAAAATTATTGGAATCCCAGATTCCGCATACATAAGTAGCAGCCTATGTATACAATACGTGCCTTTTTGTTTTTATTATAATTTTATTTTTATATACACTCTATTTTAAGATATAAAAAGTAACGCATGTGGTGTTTACCTTTAATTTTATTGGTTTTTGTATCAAGACTCGGCCTAGACTTAAGTTACTTGTTATGCATGTTAAGATACAAAAAGTGTTGGTAGACATAAAAAAATAATAAATAAATAAATAAATAAATAAATAAACAAACAAACAAACAAACAAACAAACAAACAAACAAACAAACAAACAAACAAACAAACAAACAAACAAACAAACAAACAAACAAACAAACAAACAAACAAACAAACAAACAAACAAACAAACAAACAAACAAACAAACAAACAAACAAACAAACAAACAAACAAACAAACAAACAAACAAACAAACAAACAAACAAACAAACAAACAAACAAACAAACAAACAAACAAACAAACAAACAAACAAACAAACAAACAAACAAACAAACAAACAAACAAACAAACAAACAAACAAACAAACAAACAAACAAACAAACAAACAAACAAACAAACAAACAAACAAACAAACAAACAAACAAACAAACAAACAAACAAACAAACAAACAAACAAACAAACAAACAAACAAACAAACAAACAAACAAACAAACAAACAAACAAACAAACAAACAAACAAACAAACAAACAAACAAACAAACAAACAAACAAACAAACAAACAAACAAATAATAATAATATAATACTACATAGTTACTGGATAACTCTATTGAAGCCCAAAGTAGTGATCGTGAACCTTACTCTTAAACACGTCTACAGATGGAGACTGGCGAATGGTTTGCGGCAAAGCGTTCCACAGACGAACCGCTGTCACAGTGAAGGAATTCGAATAGCCCGCCATATTGTGCTCGGGGATATCAAGAAGTAAGTCTTTGCATGAACGCTGAAGGCGTCCATGCGCGCTACGGGGAGCGAAACGTTCACGGAGATAATGGGGGGTCATGTAGTACGCCATAGAGAAGCGTAACAATGTGAGCATTCCTACGGAAACGGATGTTTAGCCAATTTATAGCTGAGTGCGAAATCTGGAAACATGGTCATATTTACGGAGGCCGAAGATATATCGGATACAGATATTGAGAAGGCGATCTAATTTATCAAGAAGTTCCTCAGTAAGGTCGGGATAACACACATCTGCATAGTCTATAATTGGGAGTAGCAAAGCTTTAACCAACGCAGCCTAGGCGGAATACGGCAGGAATAATAATATGTATGAGCCTTACGTTATTATTAAATATATATATATATATATATATATATATATATATATATACATATACCATTGGCACAGTGGGTACGGAACCCTAAAAATCAATTCCTACATACCTAATAAGACTGTTGACAACGATTGATCTGTTTAAGAGGATGCCTCATTCGGTTATTCCTACAAACTTAGTTTGGTTTTATTCACAAACGTGGTGTGAATAAAACAATTGAGGTGTGATCGCGCTTAGATTTAGAAACAAACCAAAAAGAATGTAAAAAGGAAAATATAGCTGATCCAGCGAACTTCGTACCTACCGCCTAACAGTCGATTCTTTTTTTCTCTCCGTAAGAACCATCCTCATCCTTCAAGGAATATTCTAAAAAAAAGAATTAGCGAAATCGGTTCAGCTGCTCTCGAGATTTGCGCTTACCGACACATTCAATGATTCATTTTTATATTATAGATAGATATCCGATTAGCCGTTTGAGAATCAAATCCAAGCTACGTTTGCATTGAAATTGCTCCTTGAGGGACCCTCTTAAGAAGAAGAAGAAACGAGAATGACGCAATAGCTGCGCAACATCCGGCTTTTTCCTTTGAATTTTAGAACGGATGCCCTTTGTAGTGAAATGAAATGATACTGTTATGCTAGGATCAACGATGCCGATAAACAATCTTTGGCGCCTCCTACGGAAATGTTGATATGGTTAAGATTATTGGCGAAGAGGGAAGCTCCTCCTACAGCCATTGGTTGGTAAATTAGGCATAGAGTAGGCTAGAACAGTTTAAATACAGCATCAACCACTTAATGAGCCCACTGTGCACAGTTACATTGCGGGCGAAGTTGCAACTTATGTCAAGGTTGTTGCGCTGACGCCTGTCAAGTCTAGAAAATGAAAGGGCGAGCGAGAAATTACCTAATCTGGCAACACTGTAACTGATTGACAGTGTTCTCGAACCTCAGAACAATATTGTTCTGAGTCTCGAACCTACCGATCTTTCGGTATTTCTACAGAGCCCACCGTCTTACCGATATACGGAAATGCAACGATTTTTCCACAATTTCGGAGAATACCATAATTATTACGATTTTCTACCGATTTTGTTACCTCTCAGTTGGCAACGCTTTTCATTTATGTTTTGAAAATTAAACTTATTTGATGTAAATTCTCTGAACCATTATATTGTTCTATTAAATTACACTTAAGTGCTTTATTTTTTTATTAATAAACGAATTTGACTTATTATTGATTTTCTTACTCTGAAAGAATACGCGCGCCTCCAATAAGACAAGTTTAGGACTAACTTACGTTTAGATAATCATTTCATTTGTACCGATTTTAGGTACAAATATAGGTAGGTACCTACCTATTTTTGTGGGAACTCTACCGATTTCGCACGTTCGAGACTACGATGATTGATTGGAGTTTCGTTGTAATGTCGACTGTACGTGAGGATTGATGACTTGTACATTTATATTTTTATAGAGTACCGTACCTCGCACCGTACCACACCTAGGCACCTGTGATTTTTATACAATCTTATTTATTCGTAGTCTGTTTATTTAAAATACGGCACTTCTACCGAACCTCAAAAATTATAGTAACAATCAAAGTGAGAAACTCAGGATCGTGGCAAGTGGCAATCAAGAAGTTTTAGCTCAAACATCCTTGGTGGCAGTCCTTGGTCTCTGTCTACTCCTCTGGGATACAGGCGTGAGTATATGTTATGTTTATGTTTTATCAAAGCGTGTAGTTTCATATAATTTCGTCATTATGTTGCTATTGTTGGCAATATGGAGGCCGTTATCTTTAAAGTCTCGACTTATCTGTTTTTTTCTCAGTCTACCGTCATTGCTCAAGCGAAAATCTCGTGTGTGCTGTGAAACCATTGCAAAAGTTTAACCCGGAGTTACGTTATTTTGTATAGGTAGGTGTTTTTTCAAAATCTGTACCCAGTTTGAACTTTTCGGTAAATTGTTGGCATTTTAATACATTATCTATTCTATTCATTTGTTGTCGAAAAAAAAAAACAACTGTCATTTTGAAAGATTGTTTTCCTTACACAACTGGAAAAGATCAATATTTTAGGTTACATGAAATTGCTCATTTCAAGAGTCACATGACTACTGCCGTGCAAGTAATTTTAATTCAGAAGAAAAAATATTACACAAAATCAAAAAGTAAAGTACAATAATGACTATTTTAGCTATTAGTAAACATAACAATTAATTTAAAATTTCGCGGTTCTTAAATTTGTCTTGTTTTGTTGTCTATTACAGAGTTTCCCATCACAATAATCGGTTTTGGCCAATAGGAAACGGTTGCTTGATAAAGCTGATTGGTCATTTCTTGCGGCACTGTGGCGCCTCTCCGACCTTATAAATATCAGCGCGAACTCGGACAAGACCTCTTTTCCACTGTGTTAATTCAGGGGTATTGGGTTATTTTGGTGAAGCTAACTCTAATTCAGAATGCCGGAGACCGCTAAAATGAATGGATACGCAAAAACAAACGGTCACAGCTATGACATGGAAGATAGATCAGTGTTTCTGTTCACTTCGGAATCCGTCGGCGAGGGCCACCCAGGTTAGTTGGAATCGTATTATTTTTATGAGGAATCGTGTTACTGATGCGAAAGATGGCGGCTGTTAACATGTGCGCAGTTTGCGAGAAGGAAATCCTCCGGTTTCTGAGAGACTGGTCGGGTTGTCTACACACACTGAGTTCGGGGCAATGTTGCGCATATTTCACCCCTACCATTACCCTCTTGCTCCACAACAACGCACGATTACATCACGGAGGCGCTTCGGGCTATTTCACTTGTCAAAATAATCACAACACGTGGTTTGCGGTAGGAAACGCGAGGAAATGATGATGTTAAAATCATCCCTTTTTTTCAGACAAAATGTGCGATCAAATCAGTGATGCTGTGCTCGACGCTCATTTGAGACAGGACCCTGACGCAAAAGTCGCCTGTGGTAAGTTTCACATAATGTAACTTTATCATAGTATTCTCCTAGTATGACTGCACCTCATTCTTTTGCTCAACAGAGACCATTACAAAGACGGGCATGGTCATGCTGTGTGGAGAAATTACCTCAAAAGCGAATGTTGACTACCAGAAAGTAGTCCGAGACACAGTGAAGCATATTGGCTATGACGACTCATCCAAAGGTAAGCATATTTCCTTCAGATGTCTGTTAGTTTTAGTTTTTTGTTTACTTGGCACTCTGCCACTGCTAAAAACTACTTGCACTGTGTAATGTAAGATATCTCACATAGGTTTTGATTGGCGAACTCTAAACTTATTAGTGGCTATCGAAGAACAGAGCCCTAATATAGCAGAGGGGGTCCATGGAGACCGCGAAGAAATAGATATTGGTGCAGGAGACCAGGTATTCATACAATTGGGCCTGTTGCACGAACAATTGGGTTATTCTAAATTTAATTCTCATGAAAATTCCATGGAGCTCATCACTGGGAGATTTAAATGGTGTTTTTTCTAGCAGCAAATTAGGTCATTTATCTAGAGGTTACTCAACATATCTGAACTCTCACAGTTATCAAATATGTACTGTTAACATAAGGCAATGTTTGAATTGTTATCTGAGAATGTCTGGCTGGTTAAAAAGTTCAAGAACAATCATTGATCATCATCATTGTATGAGACAACCCATATTTTAGTGGAAGATTCACTGGGTCAGTCACTGCCTTGGATGGTGTTAATTCTTGGCTATCATAAGTTAGCAAAGTGAAGTTAAGTTGCAAAATCTGCATATTATGCGTCAAGATATTTATCACCATAGGGATAGGCAAGGCCTCTTTAAACGCTCAGTTCAAACGCAAACATTGTCTTGGATCATGAATTTCCTCGCCATAACGTCTGGTTAGATTCTCCTCTTCCATCATAACTAATCACAGAGCATGTTGGGACCAGGGTTTGATTACAAGACCTGCAGTGTTCTACTGTCCCTGGACCAGCAATCACCCAACATTGCTGCCGGTGTGCATGAGAACAGAAATGAGGATGAAGTTGGTGCCGGAGACCAGGTATGTCTTTATCGCCCCTATTTCTTAAATAAATATTTAAAAATAACTTAGTATTACATGAATTCCATACACTGATTTTACATAGGATAACTATTCATTATTCATACAAAAAATTGTACTTGCTTACACCAATTCATTTGTTATCTCTTGAATAATGGTATCCAAAACATCCTAAGAACTGAAGATAAAATCATAAAAAATAAAAGTGATTTGTAGTAATAATAAAATATATACCAGCTGATTTGAAAAATATGTATATTACCCAACTTATAATTGCATACCTACTAAAATAGTCCCAACACTGTATCTGTTTGCATGCTACTGTATCAATCAATCGGCCTGTATTCATCGGACATTGACCTCCATGAGACACATCACTTCTCTTCCTGTCCTCAGCCATCCTCATTCAGTTAATAGCATTAATAGCATGCAGCATGATGAGGATTTATTGCATCTGAATATTATGTAAAAAGAAACAAGAAAAATATTAAAACTAAAATATGATCCCCACAATAACATTGTCATATAATCTGCTGACTAAATTGATAACATAAAATGAGATGAACTCTGCTCCAAAATATTGTTCACCTTTTCCTTAATAAGATACATAAAAGTTTTAAAAAAAGTAGATAATGTTGAGCTCTTTATCACATTATGCACTGGTCTGACGTCATAATAAGATTTAGAATAAAATTAAACTGGCTCTGAAGATTGAACTTAACAAATTATTTAGTGACATTATCATCGTCTTTATCGCTTTGCTGACATGTCATAATAATATTTAGATCAAAAAAACCTTTGTATATGTATTGCAATTACCTAGACAGGGGACCCAATGATGATACACAAACCTTACAGTGTGATCAATTGAACTATTAATTAATCTAAATTATGCCCATATTGAATCACCACTTTATATTAAACACTTCACTGTGACAATATTACACGAATTTCTTACATAGTGACTCACTGCGGCTATATCAGTTTTAAATAAACTTATAAGAATCACCAAAATGTTTCCACTACTTTTTGGCATTACCTACTACCTAATTGCGGGATTTTCTTCAACACAACTTCCGAAAGTCTTACTCAACGACGCTGCTTAAAAATGCCGATTATGACGATTGCTTCTAGGATTAAAAGTTTAACCAAATAATCATTTGACAATAAACATCATTATGACTTGTTCTTTTTTGACCTCGAGAGACAAAACTATACTTGGTGCCATTATTAATACAGAAGCCGGCAGTCAGATTTTGACGTTTTCATTTCGTTATGGTCCATCTAGCTTCAGTTATAGTCTCATTGAACGTTAAGGGTTTAAAATCCAAATTTATGCAATATTTTCATTTCCTTACCGCCGCCGAATAGAATTTCGGCGGCGGTAAGGAAATTGAGCTCTATTCAACAATAGAGCTTAGAATTTCAGCCAATTGTTTTTCAAGTTCAAACCATAAAAAAACTCTGAACTCTAGTTTTTCTTCTCGTGTCTCAGGATTCATCCAGATTTGAAGCACTGTTAAAGCTTTATACCTTGTATGTATTTAGATATATTTAAAGTTAAATTACAAGTGACATGATGACAATTCGTAGTTCCATATTCTATTCATTGCTTAAATTTACAATTCGGTCAACTGAAGTTTAAGATCATTTCATCTAAAGCCAACTTCGTTCCTTAGGGCCTGATGTTCGGTTATGCGACCGACGAAACCGAGGAGTGCATGCCACTGACGGTGGTCCTAGCGCACCGTCTGAACCAGAAGATTGCAGAGTTGCGGCGAAGCGGCGAGTTCTGGTGGGCCCGTCCCGACTCCAAGACACAGGTAAGACCGGGTCTCCTGCTATCGTTGAGGAACTTTACAAAAAGCAATTTGTAGTTGCTATTTTGTAACGAAAATATTTTGCGCAAGGATAATGAACTATTTTTCTTTTTTTTCTTTATAGTATTTTCTTTATTTAATTACAATATTTTCTTACGGATTAGTCAGGGAGTATCATAATAATTTTCTTTTTTGGTAAATTGGGATTGGAGCATTCGCGGTTTTTGCAAATTAAAAATTTGTCACGAAGTTAGACTACAGTTTAACATGGAAAGATAAAAATAAGCCAAAAAGTTTTTTTAATGTTTCTGACTATTCTAGTACTTTATTAACCTAAGTTGTTTCAGTAGAGGGCTTTATTGTATACCAGAGACTGCCTTATATAAACAAATTCTGAACTAATAAAACAATGCCAGTCAACACCATGACTAGACCAATATATTTTTTTAAGTAGAACCCACGGTTATAAACTCCTTGGTAGAACCATTTTTAAGAACAAAAATAAACATCGTTTACAGTCGACAGCAGATAAACTGTAGGTTTTTGTTGCAATATCACTCCTAACTTGGTCATACTACCGGTTGTGTGGCCAGTGTGGCAAAACTAGTTTTGTCACACGTAATTGAAACCGGAAGCTTGCCTTACCCGTTATGCTAAAAATATATGTTTCTAAAAATATATGTCTTGGGTGTTATTGCTATGCCCCTCTTAGCAAAAACACCCAAGACATATATTCTGGAGTAAGAAAATAAACAAAATTAACAATGCCTATAGTAATGAAACATAAGGATGTTTAGTTGAATTCTATCGTTTGATGTTCTTCGAAAACGTTCTTACATATTTTACACATCAGTTCCAGTTTCGCGGTATTTAAAAACACATTGATTAACATACAATCTAATAACAATGACCACGTGGCAGCGAATTACTGCGATCTCCAATTTAACCGAGCCTAATCTTATCGTCTCTAATAAAACATTCAAATATTCCAAGGTTACTGCAAACTTGTATGTTGAACTGTTAGCAGCAAATTACTTAGCCCGACGAGCGACTTCGACGCGAACCAATGTGCCACCTTTGGCCTCGTTAAGGATATGGTAATAAATGACTAGAGTTCATATACCGATATCTGATCTGCCTAAGAGCGAAACCAACTTTGTGATATAAAAAGACGATGTATATCATACATAGGTTGTGTTTTGGATGCGATGCGTGGTATCGGATAACTTCGCACTGTCCCACGTTATTGAGCTCTGTGCGGCATATGAACCTTTACATGCGTGTAGAAAATGCGAAAGGCACTAATCCGCCGTATTGTACATATTTATTTATTTATTTATATATTTATTTATTTATTTATTTATTTATTTATTTGCAATAAAAGTATTAATAAACAAATAAATATTATGCTCAGTTACTTCACGGGCGACTAAAACTTATAGGTCGAACAGCTGTGGACTATATCTATACAAGCCAGCTGTACGCATAAAACGATGATATTTCATTATAATTCTTCTCATGTTTGAATTGGTCATGTGAGATTATTAGCTCTTAATTTTTTTCTCGGATGTACCTATATTGAAACTGATAAGCGACGTTTAGTTATGATTATGTGCACGATGATAATAGCCAAGCCGAAGGAAATTTATTTCATGGCTGGTCCGAAGGCGGTTGCTAGGCGAACGAAGCGCTTATGTCACGCGCATGGAAATTCAACGACATCAAGTGCCTACATCTATTGTCTAGTTATGGCCACACAGCTCTTCTTTTGCTGAATAGCAAACGTTACAATATATTACCTTTTCTTGACTACATGATAAATAAATATTCATGGACATCATACACAGATCTCAATGACTTGTGTTACAGGTGCTAACTCGACATTAGGATTTAATACAATAAATATATTGATAACATCCAAGATCCGAGACAAGCTAGAAAAGTTCATTTCATAGTTTGACCCGGCCGGGGATCGAACCCGAGACCTTCGGTTTTACAGTCAGCGTGCCAAACCGCTGCGCCACCGAGACCGTCAAAAGGCGTCATAAAGGCGTGAGCTTACATTTTTTTTTAACTTATTGATTGACATTGTGAGACACAAATAAATGAAGGCACAAATATAGGGCAGGAGTTTCCCATGTTCCACGCCATATAGATTGGAAGCGCTCGTGGCCTAGTCGAACCGAGTGATTGGAATCAATCACTTGAGTTAAGCAACAACAGGCGCGGTCAGGTGCAGGATGGGTGACCGTCCCGTGACTACCGCTAGTGGCATTTTTTCGAGTGCTTCCGTGCTTCGCAAGGCACGTTAAGCCGTTGGTGCCGGCTGTCATCTAATTGCAGTCGTTAAGCCATGTCAGAGGCCTTATGGGCGGTTTGATAACTTCTGACAGTAAGGCCCGCCACTGCCTTACAATCCTCCACCAACCCGGACTTGGCCCCCGTGTATGGCCTAACCTTCCTGCAATGCAGGAAGAAACCCGTGCCCCAACTGTGGGGAACAACAACCCCAACAAGGGTTTATATCGATAGATTGCCGACTTCCGATAGGATATTACTCCTTACGAGGAGGAAGAAAAAAAGCAATGCTGCTTGCTAGTGTTGCAGGAAAAATTTAGGACAAACCTGAGCAAAGTCAGGAAAAGCTTTGCTCTGCCTAGGTCCCTGTTTCAGGTGGTGGTGGTGATGGCGTATGTAGTTGCATACCTACGCCAGCTATAGTCTGTTAGCTTTTAGGATATACCTCGGGCTCTAGAGTAGGCTTTGGTTTTAGATAAAAGATATATAAAACATTTATTCACATAAGACACACACACGTATACAAAGCAAAGCAGTACATAACCAAATACAAATCACAACACGAACAAAGCATATAACAAAAAAGTAGGTTACATAAAAAGCAAAAACACACCGAAGTGTTTTTGCTTTTTATGTATGCTACACCTAAGTGTATAGCTACTTCCTGCTCTGTATAAAACTTTTCTTATTGGGTTTATTTAATTAAGTGTCATATTAGTTCCGATATTTCTGTTACACGAATAAATCCAATTCTATCCGATAGCAGCCCAGGTATATTCTAAAAGCTAACAGACTATACCTAATTAGAAACGTAACTGAAATCTCCACTACGCAAAGGTGTGTTGATGAGTGGCTGTTGATAAATAAGTCGCGTCGACTTGACGTCTGAGAGGTGGAGAGAGAAATTAATGTGTCAAAGGTATGCACTCGACCGCACAAGGTGAAAAGTTGAACACACTTGACTTGACCGATTGTTGACGTTACGCCCGTCTATTTATCGCTTAAACTACTAGACATGGGACTCCTCGCGCTTTATTTATTACTAGCTAGCAGTAGAAGCCCGGGGCTTTGCTCGCGTCGGACTCGGTGATGATTGTGGACTATCTTCTTCCTGAAGGGTCATACTAAATGTTGACGAAGGTTTTTGTTAAATAGGAAGAAGTTGAATAACATTATAGAAACAGTGCACACGCCACAGTAACAAACTTAAAACATATTACTAAACATAACTTTCACAAAAAACAAAAATAACGAAGAAAAACGAAAGGTCACGGCGTGTCACTGCTGCTATAAATGGCAACTGACTCAGCAATATGCTGATGGACAAGCCTTCAGCGCTGATTTTCAGTCAGTGCCAGGTGCTACCCCACGAGCGTCACAGACTGCGGTGCGATATAATCATGGGCAATACTAAAGAATTAACAATACCGTATATAGTAGAATACTCATATGTTATATAGAGTAATATCCATATGAATAGAAAACATATTATAAATACAGAATGAAAAAGATATTTAAATACTTTAACTACGTGATAGAATAAGCTACAATAATATACAAATAAAATTACACACAAATAAATGGACGAGTAGTTGCGGACGTTACTTCCTACATTCAAATTGCCTCGTTGTGATATTATTACAACGGTTGGCATGCCAGGAAAAAGGTCTTCCCAGCAGTGGGCTCTATACATGGGCTGGATTGTCAGACTATATTACTGTAAATGACTGTGCTCAAATCGTTTCAAATTGCTGTGTTAAGGAAGACCTTCCTCCGAATTCATTGCTTCGAATGCGAAAGAAATTAATTAGACTTGGGCAAAGTGTGTCCTTAGAGGGAGTTGTTATATCTTTGCTCACCGAGACACACTATATCTCTATCATATCTCGCTCACTACTTGTGTCCTAGCTCATACGACGTTTAATCAACTAAGTGCGTGTGGAAACAAGAGACACATATGATGAGTCAGTCTATATAGTCTACCTACTCCCTACTTTATCCAGATCACACGTTTTTTTTTTTGTGAACTTTCATCGCTCGTTGGTTACGACGAGAAATGCGGCCGAATGTCAGACGATGTTGATCTCGCTCTCGCGCATTGTGTGTGAGCAGGAGATGACTACCGTACTGAGTTGAGAGATGTGTGAGGGAGCCAGATATAGTTGACATCTCTGGGATATGAATGGGACACACTTGACGGCGAGGGAGTAGTGTGTCCACTCATATCTGGCTCTTGAGTTACCCAAGGCTAAAATTAATCTAAAACTGACCGAATATAATTTCATTATATCTTGTTTGTTAATCTATTGCTAATGGTGTAATAAGTCATCTCTATTACGTAGGGCTGCGTAACCCTGAGAACCGTTGTAATAGACAGACATACCGACAGACACAGGTCTCACAAAGTCAACTTGATTGATAAGCCTATAAATATACTTGTTTGTCACTTCAAATGCTGAAGGTTGTGGCTGCCTTCATGTCTAACAACACACAGCCGGGCTAAGGTGACACCCATATAATCTGTTATTGTCTACATCAGTATGCCTTTTTCTATCCTACGAAACATCAGGTTAATGGTAATACCTTAGAAGTAGACACAAGTCGAGTGTATGTATCCTATTTTACTTAGGTATCATCTCTATGATGTAAGTTTCCGTTCTGTCGGGTGACCCATAATTTTGAAAGTGTCAAAATTATGATTTTAAAGACAGCGCAGGAGTGTCCGAAAAAGTAAGATAAGATAAGAATATTCTTTATTGTACACTGGAAAAACATAATAAACAAAACAATTGCAAATATACATAGTACAATTGACGACCTTATTACTAAAAGCAATTTCTTCCAGACAACCTTACGATGGAAAGTTGCTGAAGGAAATTTTAATTTCTATTAAATTTGCACGGCTAGCCGGTGCAAATTTAATAGAAATTAAATGAAAAGGTTTTATTCAAAGTAGCGCAGAAACTGCGGCTTAGTGAACGTTACAATTTAAACTCGGTGTCCATTTCAAAATCTAGATCATTTTGGAGAAATAATGGACAAAAAAACTCCAAACTTAGTCTTTTCAAGGTCATCAATTAACAGAGTTTACATAATTATTAGAAAACATAGAACTCATGCACTGTACTGGCTTTAATTTTGACATCATCCAACCCGTTGGACACAATAGAGGCGCTGATCGCGAGTTCAAATACAATTAGCGCGAGATGCAGCCATAGCGCCAGCCTGGTTACCATAAGCCCCAGGCACCGTAGTGTTGCATCACGATAATGTTCTCTCGTGGACGTTATTTATTATGTTCTGTTTGTTCCTCAGGTCACTTGCGAGTACGTGTTCGCTGGTGGCGCCACCGTGCCACAGAGAGTCCACACCGTCGTGGTCTCCCTCCAGCACTCTGAGAAGGTAAGATATTGAAATATACGCCTTCATAAGCTGACCACCGCGTCGCTCATCCCGCTGACTCAATGCCCCGAAGCGTTCCGGGAATGTTTTCGCGTTAGGGCTTTTTATTCACAAAGAAATCGTGAAATAAGTGTTTCACACTATAACACAGAAACGGAGAATTCTGTTTAATAACATTAAACGAACATATTTCTTTGAATGATTTCTCTGTTTTTAAGTGTTTTGAAGTTGGTTGATATTTCGATTTAAAAAAAAACTCCATAGTAAGCCTCAAGCCAAGATAAAATAAAATTCGGTTTACTCAAATCTGCTTCATGAATACTTTGGGGCTTCGAACGATAACACAAGATGTACCCTCTTATGTACCTAGATAGATAAAGATGTTCATAAAATTATGTTATCTGCTATCATGTAGGTTATCGATACTATGATCCCTCCAATTTACATGCCAAAGTTGATAAGTATGCAACATTTTTATATTTTGTGACACACGTGTTTCTATATGAAATCAATAATTTAATCAAATATTTGCAGTCGCCCACCTCGCCCTGGCTCTTATCTTGTGTAGCATAAGTGTGAATATGCAACAGAAGTAGGTATAAGCATATAACCTACTGTTGTGTAGGTGACTGCACTTACGAAAATGTTATGAAAAATTACGCTCAGCTATTACATTTCAATTGACGCACATAAATTACGCTCTCACAATGATTTTTGATGACAGGAATATCGGATTTCTCACGGTGTGTAAGTTTTATTTTAGCCTAGTCAAGATTTTTTATGTTGTTAATATCATAAAGAAAACTATTGTCAATAACACCCCGGTGAAATTACAGTGATAACAACATTTATTTAATACGCTTACATCACTTTAAAAAATGTCTTAGTTTGTAAATACACTTTAAAAAAAATATTTGTCTCTAGTCCTCTTTATCAATAGACCAGAAAAGTGTATTCCACAATCCACAAAACCTGTTCTCACCCTAATTTTCAATGAATATGTCGTACCTATTATCAACACTAGGGAAGACGTGTTCTCGTGGACAATGGTAGAAAAAAAACTGAGTTTTTAGCTGTTAAGATGATATAGGTGCTGGGCAACCCTACTCCATCTAAAAAACAATAGAAACAATGTCCCAGACTCTACAGAGTCCGAGTAGTCCCTTTACCAATCTAGTTTGTGTGAAGGTGCCACTGGACGCTGTATAAATCATCTCATTACGTAAATGCAAAGTCCAAAGTTTTTTGTGTTGTATATATTGATATGAAAGTAGCGCAGAAACTGCGGCTTAATGAACGTTACAATTGAAACTAGGTGTCCATTTCAAAATCTAGATCATTTTGGAGAAAAAATGGACAAAAAATCTTCAAACTTAGTCTTTTTAAAACGGTAAACGAGAGGTAGTGTTTACCGAAGGTTCTTGTAAATTATGGCTTGTCATCGTAGTGGTCATTATTAATTGCGCAACTAACTACACACATGCATTGTTTAACCAATGTTTTCGTAAAATCTTTATATTTATAGCTAAGCTGTCAGAAGGAATGTTTTCGCGACTAGGAGAAGATTTTAAATATTTTGACAAGCATTTCGCGAGGTGTCAAAGTTCGCCCGATTATTAAACTATTTGTCAGCTTCAAATGACTTCATAAAGTGTTATCATTTCGTAAGTAGATTGTAAATCAGATGTTTTTTGCTCTCCTACGAAAACAGATCTGGCTCGCCTCACATCTACCCAACGTACCTAATCAAGTTATTATAATAATAACCTTTTAAGTGCGTCATTAGAAATCATGATTACAAATTATTAACTGTTAAATTCAGAGTGATAAATTAATGTAATAAAATTGTAAATAGCCTAGTGACAGGCATCGCAAATGTAATGAGTGACAAAATGAAAACCAACTTTCTTCGTTTCACTGTATGTTTCTATTGTGTTATTTGATTCTCACTATCTAACCTACTGAATATTTAAGACAAATTACCTAAGGATACCATAAGAACCCATTTAATATAGGGAAAATGTAATTCGGGATTAGGTACCCTTCACACACTCAACAACTATTTATTGTGTTGAACTACATTAAGACTACAAAACATTTAATGTGATAATTTTTTTCATGGGCCCCAGTATAGCCAGTCTCAAGTAGATTTTATTGTAGGGGTACAATAAAGTCTAGTTTAGAACGAGCTAGCGATGTGCGGATGCATGGATAGATCGATAGGAACCAAAGTAATTCTTAAATATTTACAAAGTTGGAAACTACAACGCAAGAACAAATAAACCAGGAGCCTGTTGACGGCCGGTCCAGCTTTATGATAGCTGCGCCGGGCTTTATGTTAACAGGGAGAACTTTTGACTGACATTAATCGTACTATATTGTTATAAAATCTTATATGACTGATGAAGTGCGGTCCGTCTTGTATCGAATCTGGGTGACTTTCTGCTGCCTACAAGTGTCCATTCCCTGATGTTTCTGAGCCACGACTTGCGTCGAAGCTCTGTTTCACTTGGCAAGCTGCCGGCCAACCTCCATTAGTGGAGAGGCACTTTTTAAGTTAGGGCATCTATTAAAGTTGCGCTCGTGGCCTAGTCGAACCGAGTGATTGTAATCAATCACTCTAGTTACGCAACAACAGGCGCGGTCAGGTACTGGATGGGTGACTGTCCCGTGACTACCGCTAGTGACATGGCACAGAAAAAGACCCGTGCCCGAGCAGTGGGGACACACAGGGTTGAAATCGATCTATTAAAGGAGTCGATTTTCTTATCTTTTAACATAAAATCGTATATTCAACAAATCATTTGGTTGAATGAATGAAAGTACAAAGAAAAAAAGATATTTCTGAAAATCACCCAGCTAGGTCTCGTTCCTTATCAATGAAACCAGCTAATCAAGCTCCTCACACCTGCAGATCACACTGGAAACCCTCCGTGAGGAGATCCGCGAGAAGGTGATCAAGGAGGTGATCCCCGCACAGTACTTCGACAGCAAGACCGTGGTCCACATCAACCCCTGCGGACTGTTCATCATCGGAGGACCCCAAGTGAGTAACGGAGAACTTCCACCAAAAAAATCACACTAATATTACGCAACCTCAGAACGAAAGAGGCCTAAGTCAAAAAATAGTGAAATTGAGTTACAATCATAGTCATAAAAAGGTATGCCGTGGACGGAAGATTCGCTATGCTCTTTTTTACAATAAGTGCCTTTGTTTTACTATTCATCGGATAGAGCATACCTTTTTATGTCTCTCTATGATTGTTAGGTACTCAATTTATTGAGAATTTTTTGAGTATTTAAACTATTTTTTGACTTGGGCCTCTTTCGTTCTGAGGGTGCGATCGATTATAAAGGCGAATGTTTCAGTGTGTACGTTTGGTACTTCGTCACGTCTTAACGGCTGGAGCGATTTTTAGTGCGGTTTATCGATTTTCCCACAGGAATTAGATAGTTGCCCGCAGTAAAACGTAGCCTATGTGTTAATCCAGGGTGTCCTCTAACTCCATACAAAATTAGATTAAAATCGCTCCAGCCGTTTACCGCCGCTAACAGATAAATTTCCGAGAGCGGCTAGATTGTAAGAAACACTTGTTATTTTACATATTTCACAAAAAAAAAAAACATAAACACTCATGAACTTTCGCTTTTGATGTGATGTGATCAGTGTGATTCGCAAAAGAGATCTCATCGCGCGAGGTGTTAATAATTGTCTCCTTTCTGATGTGACCAAACAAAGAGACTGAGCATATATCCCGTTTCTTACCTAGCTGGGACTTTTAGGCCAGGTTTTTACGGTCTTAGTACGCCATCCGAGTAAACTGATGCTCCTGATTGGGCGGTTTTTCGTGACAACACCAAAATAGCCAATCAGAAGCATTATTTTACTCGGATGGCGCACTCTGACTGAGCGCACTAAGCCGTGAAAACGAGGCTTTAATTGGCGGACTAGTCCTACTATGCTACTTTTCAACTTCAAAGTTAGTAACTGGCAAGACAGACTGGTTGAAAACACTCTCGTTCTTAGGAACGGGCATTGCCCTAAATATTGACATTAGTTACGAGTGATACTTCGTTTTAGAGGTCAGTTACATTTACCGAAGCTTCAATTCATATGTCAATAATATTCACTGATTTCTTGTATTTTTGTGAATAGGTATGTGACTAATTCGACCTTCGTTTCACACATGAATGAATACTTTCAATTTGGGTTTGATAGTTTTGAATATGAAACGCCAATATATTGAGAATTGAAACGGTATTCCTTAAAAAAACAAATATGAGCTCGTTTAAGTTTACGCAGATTAATTAGGAGTATTTTTAGTTTTGTTTTTTAAAGAGTTGTTGTTTCGATTCATGGTATCACTACAATCTGACAGCTCGTATGTGACGTACTTCCGGTTTCGTAAACTCTGTTTAAGTTTTTCGTTTCAAAAATGAAATTAAGCAGTCCAAATTGAGTTATTCAGGCCAGGCTGTCAAAATTACCTATTTTCTCAAAAAAAAAATTTAATTTTTTAAAAGTAATGCCCATTGAGAATTGCCCGGAGAAATCCAATTTTCTAAATGTAAACCAACCCAGCTGGATCAGTCTCCTTCTCGAAGTCAGCTCTGTCCAGTCTGGACAGCTTGGAGGAATCTCCGACCATGACCTTAGTTTTAAATAAATAAATAAATAAATAAATAACTAAAATAAATAAATAAATATTCATGGACATATTACACAGATCTCGTTAGCCCTAAATTAAGTACAACTAAATGACTTGTGTTATAGGTGCTAACTCAACGATAGATTCAATACAATAAATACATAGATAACATCCAAGACCCGAGACAAACTAGAAAAGTTCGTTTCCTAGCTTGACCCGGCCGGGACCCGCGACCTTCGGTTTAACAGTCAGCGTGCCAAACCGCTGCGCCACCGAGGCCGTCAATTCCAGTTCTTGACTAAAGCCACATATCGAGACGCAGTGTTAAGCTTAATAAGCCAGAAAAACCATTTTCTGTAGAACAAAAGTGAAAAACCCGATTTTGAACAATTGCTGGAAAACCTTCTAAACCAGTTCTGACTTGTTCCGGTGAAACCGGTTTTTTTTTACCGTGACTGGCGGCTAGATAACAAACGACAGGATAACGGACGTAGGAAACGCGCAGTTCTTAGACAATAGACAGAATGTATTGTTGTATGGCCTACTTCCGTGCTTCAATAAAGAGCATAGACGTTAAAAGATCCTTTGAAACGATACTGTTATGTCTATGCTAAATAGGCCTATCTATGCGCTCAGACAAATAATAGTTGCGTTTGCATCCAGTAACATAATATGTTTACGTAGTGTGGAACAACACTGCTTTGACAGAAATGTGCGATGTCATTGATAACACCACTGCTCTATAGAGAGATAATCTTGTTAACCCAGATTGAGTTCAAACACACACAGAGGATCCATTAAAGATTGTGCTTTCTTTTCAATATAATCGACGACCTCTGTGGCGCAGCGGTGGCGCATCTACCTACCATGCGAGAGGTCCCGGGTTCGAACCCGGCTGGGGACAAAAAAAACCCTAGGTCTTGGATGTTTACATGATTGTGGTGTCGTTGTTTCTGGTTCCCACGACACAGGGTATCCTTGTGTGGGCCAGAAGCAGTGTATGTGCCTGTATGTATATGTTACTATTATTATAATCTTGAGATCGTTCAGGCGAGCAATAAAATCACCCAAATTTCGCAGGTAAGGTAAAAACGCAATTAGCGGCTCACAAAGAGTTTTATTTTTCATAAAATAACAAAATATTACCAGTGTTTTTACACATTACACATTTCGACGTGTTAAGATTTCGTATTTTATCGGATTGCATTTCGCTCCGAATTTCGCATACCAAATTTTATAGATAAAAAGCTGTTTAAATATGAAAAGAGAACGGACTTTTTACAATCTAATATTTTTTTTTGAAGTCTGTCAAATTGGTACTGGAATTCCGCTAACACATAGGTTAGCTGCATAACAGCATAATTAGGTATAATTCCCGACAGAACACTTGAAGAAAAATCTGCGCAGTCAGGATGATTTTACGATGAACACGTAAGAGCAACATTTTTTTTATTATTTTTAAATCTGACTTTAGTACAAATAATTCTAAGTCACATCCTATGCCCCCGTAAGTGAGAACCGAACTAAGTACTCGCGAAGACAGTTCAAGTTAAAAAAATGTATAACAGTCGCCCTGATGAAATAAACGTGTACTAGCAATAGGCGAGCCGTAACTTCAGACTCGTGCAAAGATTATGCACAGGCCAGGGTGACGGATATGTAAACAGACCATAAAATTGCGGCGACCAACCGTAGCGCATTTTGCTCATGCACTCTTGAACTGCACTATCATAGGTTGTTTTCACTCGGATCGTTTATCAATAACATGGGGCTCAGTTCGATGTAACAAATGACGATTTTTTTGCTATAGGGCGAGACAGGATATAGAAGACAGCAGTCCCGTACTATGTAGTAAGACATAGTACGGGACTGCTGTCTTTACACCAGTTATATAATCATCTAAACAAAAAGTGTCGTCGTCAGGCTGTACTAGTCCACTGCTGGACATAGCCCTCCCCTAATGAAAGCAACACTTCGTGCCATCATTGGGGTAGTGCCCATAATCCCCACGCTGGGCATGCGGTTGGGGATCGCAGTTCGGTGGAATTGTGCTGCAGGGGGCGCTGCTGCCCACCCCCCGGTTTGTGTCCCTTAGTCGCCTTTTACGACACCCGCGGGAAAAATTGGGTTGGTGCTTTTCTCTAGGCCGACACCACACAACAAAAAGTGGAAAAACGTTTTTTTTTATTATAGCTACAGTTGTAAGTTCAGTTCAGTGACGTTTCAGGATATGCCCCCATATTACGCGCACCAAATCTTGATTCCAATCGTGTTACTGTCTAAATTACTATGGATGTGACAGTTAGACGATTTTGACATATATTTTGACATTATTGACAGATATTATCTGTCAATAGACGTCCCTATAGTTCAGTAGTAAATCGGTGACAAAAACCTTTTTCCACGTTTTATTTCAGTTCGTACTCCACTTTCTAATCAAAAAAGCTACTTCCTATCAAAACAATTGTGAACATTCTGATGATAGCGTCTCAAAGGAAAACATTACGAAATAATGTTTCAAGTGCCTGGGCGATTTCCCGACTAAGTTTTCCTTTAGCGTTGGCGAATAAAATATCAATGTCATTGGTAGATACCGGGATTCGAACAAACGAAGTCCCGAATGTGAGGCCGGCGTTGTACCGCTACGCTACCACAGCTCTTAACGTAACATAATACATTTTTAAAAACCTATTTAGAGGCTAAAAATTTCACCTATGCCGGGATTCGAACCCGCAACCTCTGGCTATCCGTACCAGCGCTCTACCAATAACTTTCTACAATAATGTAAATGAAACAATAACTTTCCCGCCACACTGCTGAGCTACAGGCTTAACTACAGTCTGTTAGCTTTTAGAATATACCTCGGCTAATATCGGCTAAAACCCATTATATTGCAATAAGGTAAGGTTTATTTTGTATTGTTATTTATAACTTTACATAACTTTTCAAAATAGTGAAGAAAAGTTTTACACAGAGCAGGAAGTAGTATTACACTCGTGTGCTTTCGGCGGGAACAGAAGCCTACTCTGGAGCCCGAGGTATATTCTAAAAGCTAACAGACTGTAATGCAGGTTATGATGGCTGAGATCGGCTCCCATTACATAAGCATTCATAGCTTGAGTCATACGAAAAAACGGCATGAGGAGCGGAAAATGTAATTGCTAACTTGGAAATGTTATTAAGTAGTTTAGGGAAGGTAATCAAGCAAAAAATTCCACCCATGCCGGGATTCGAACCCGCGAACTCTGGCTATCTGTGCCAGCGCTCTTCCAACTGAGCTAATGGGCGACTCACAGGCATCAGTGAAATTTCGAACCTCTTTACAATATTCTCTGCATTACGTAGTCAGTCTTAACAATGAGGATTTTTTAGAATATCTCGTACAGAATCGTCGCCACCCCAGTGTACCAAACACTAACCATCGGTTTATCAGATCTTAACAGGTGTCAGTTGGCCAAAGCGCATGCAAAAATAACTACTTTTTTATTAACAAAACAGAAACAGACTTCGAGAAAAACACGATCTTATTTATAAAAACACGGTTACTCTAAAGCATTCCTGCGAATCAGCTTACTTATCTGTAAGTATGTTTTTCCTTGTAAAATCTCCACCTCGGACATACCTAGAAATTATTACTTATCAGTTACGCCACAACAACCACTTAACTTTTAAAACTTGACTCATATTTCTCGGTTTGTGAGTGCATAACGTGGTCTGCTATTATACCCAGGCAGTCTGTACTTGTAATGCTGAGCCTTCTCGACACATCTATTTTGAGTGTACCTACTTATGACGACCTCTGTGGCGCAGCGGTAGCGCATCTGCCTACCATGCGAGAGGTCCCGGGTTCGAACCCCGGCTGAGGACAAATAAAATCCAGGTCTTGGATGTTTACATGTTTGTGTTGTCGCTGTTTCTGGTTGCCCACGGCACAGGGTATTCTAGTGTGGGACCAGAGCAATGTATGTATTTAATTAAGTAAACTTCTGTTTGAACGTGAGTTATGAATAAAGTCCGGTTTATTTTAATCAACGTTTTTCGAGTGTTTTAAGGAATCGTGTTTTTATAAATAAGACCTTTAGGTACTAAAAAAAGGAATAAAGACTTTCTCGTGGCCTTGGCGGTACCCTTTCCTAATAAAAAAATATGAAATCAGACAACGTGGTAAATAATATCGCTGAACATACCACGAAACCAAATTACGAAAGGCTTGAGAGCCACCTCCTTTTTTAAGTCGGTTAAAAAACAACTGACGCTGTTCACAGTACATTACAAGTTGTAGAGATAGACAGAGTACGAGAAATCGAGGGTAAGTACATCACGCTCCGACTCTCATTCTATCGAGAATTTGTTTACCTACATTACACTCACAAATCTACCACGTAACGGTGACGCAGGATTCTCCAAGTGTATGAGTCAACTTGATTTATCCGTGGCGTAGTTCTCGACTATCTGTGACGTCCGTGATGATGTAACACAGTGCAATAATGTGCACCGAATGACCCAATGGGGTGCGTAAGCGGTCCGTCGTGATAACTTCGTGGTGCATTTATCAATGCAAAACTCGTGCTGTCTAGGGGTTTTTCCATTCGTTTATTGGGTTGAGAAATGTGTTTTTTTTCGTCTAAGGTAAAAAACTTTTGTCGGATAGTCGTAGGTCTGCTAAGTTGAATCATACGAAGATTCCCGACGTGGGAGCCGATTCACGCCGATGCGAATTGAAAGCGTATACGCAAAATATTCGAAGGCGACAGAGTCATTAGACATTTATTTTCTCATTCGAATTCAATGTAGCATGGCGTTCCGAACACAGATTTTGGCTGTCGCTCGACGTCATATACGACTTATTTTCTAATGAAGTGAGATTTGGCCCCCAGGCCCTAGAGTATAATACTTACATAGTTTTTCAATAGAATGATATGAGCACGACAATGGTTGTTATTTGCCTCAATTTGGTAGTCTACAAAGCAATAGCAGTACAATGTAATTCCAGGGGTATAATCCGCGCAAATTAAATAGGCATCTCTCGCGAAGAAAATTAAATCGCGTGAGGCGCCGAGTAGCATGGGTTGTGAGTTTATAACATTGCAATGCGATTGGTTACTAGACAACCGATAGTGTGAATGAAACGACCATTACCGGACTAAAATGACTCTATTGATCAATATTTTAGAGAAGACTCGCCCTCCTGGTTGTTCGGTGACAAGAGTCACTGGTTTAGTGTTCCGTCAAACGTCAGAATTTTGACAATTTTATTAATCTACTGGATAGTCGCGACTTTTGATATTTAAAACACCCGGCTAGCATCGTAATACTATCCAGGCAGGTGTGCTGAGTGGAATCATTACAAGATTCATGGAAAAGATCATACTAATTGGTCTTAAAAAGTTTTAGTTCTGGTGATTCATACATTTTCATTTCAAATCCCGGCTGGGGGGCAAACAAAAAACCCCAGGTCTTAGATGTTTATATGTTTGTGATGTCGCTGTTTCTGGTTCCCACGACACAGGGTATCCTAGTGTGGGGCCAGAAGCAATGAATGTGCCTGTATGTAAATGTTGTGTTATTAGTTTATACCGACTGCCGCCTCGCACTAATAACGTCCACCCAACAAACATAGTAATACGTCTCGACTGAGGCCATTTGTACAAATGTAGAGTGTAAAATTTTATGCTATGTGAGCATGATGCTGCGTTTTGGCTAGGTTCGCTAGTCTAATTAACAGTGATCGCTACGTAAAGTGAGCTAAACTCGACCTAAATGGTTTTCATTTGACGACAAATCTTACCGAAACCGGCGTGCGTGCATGCAACGACTAATGAATGTTGATGTTGAAAGATATTTGTGAGGATCGTGGCAAGTGGCGGACCTTGGTCTCTACCTAACCTTCCGGGATACAGGCGTGGTTTCGGTTATGTTATTTGACAGGGCTTACATCTCGTTGGAACGATGTAAGTTTGAATAATCCATTAGTAATGTATTTATTACTCTGTTGCTTTTACTTCACCTATGCCTTAAGTTAGAGCTAAATACTGAGGAGTACTTCAGTAATTGAGGTGTTGGTCTCGACGGTAAGAGGCACTTACTTGCTCACTTTTCCAGTAACGTCTGAGATTTGGAGATTAGACAATATGAAAGGTTTTTTTAAATTTGATTTATTTTGCATAGGAATCAGATAATTGAATTGGATAGAAACCCGTCTATTTATTAAACAAAACACAATTTTTAAATACAGGAACTATGAAAGAAATTATCTAATTATTAAGAAATTAAAGTCGTCGTCGTCGTCCTCAGGCTATTCTAGTCCACTGCTGGACATAGCCCTCCCCTATAGAGCGCCACGTTGTGCTATCATAGGGGGTAATGCCTATAATCCCCACGCTGGGCATGCGGGTTGGGGATTGCAGTTCGGTGGAATTGTACTGCAGGAGGCGCCGCTGCCCACCCCCCGCTTGTGTCCCTTAGTCGCCTTTTACGACACCCGCAAAAATTGAAGTGGCGGGATATAAAATCGTTTATTTCGGACCATACAAAATCCATATAACTTAACCTAGCCTTAAAAATTTAGATAAAATTGTAAATTTACTATAGCCTAATTTATAAGTCAACTAATCTGCATGTAAATTAGTCAATCAACGATTGATTGACCAATTCACATGCATCTGTTCAAAATGATGCCACATAGGGCAATCTGGCACGTAATGATGACCAAATTATTCCTTCGCAGTCCGACGCCGGCCTCACTGGGCGCAAGATCATCGTGGACACATACGGCGGCTGGGGCGCGCACGGCGGCGGCGCCTTCTCCGGAAAAGACTTCACCAAGGTGGACCGCTCGGCCGCCTACGCCGCGCGCTGGGTCGCCAAATCCCTGGTCAAGGCCGGCCTTTGCCGCCGCTGCATGGTGCAGGTAAATACTGATAGCGCCAAAGTCTTCACTTCTGGCAATTCCTGGGTCAAGGTAGGCTTTCTTCAACGGTCCGTGGTTACTTAGTGCTCCCTCTCCAGTAAACTCGTCACCAAGTCCCTAAACCATGGTCCAGGTAGGCTTTCGGCAAAGACTTTACCAAGCTCGGCTCCTTAAGCCGCGCGCCGCCGCTGCATGGTGCAGGTAATTACTGATGGCTCCCCTTCCAGCAAAGTCTTTACCAACGGTCCAGATAGATCTCCCCTCTCTTAGAATACTGGATTGAAGGCTCCTTCCGGCGAAGACTTCACTAGGGTGGACGCGGTGGATCATCAAATCCCTAGTCAATGGATATAAATACTCATCACTCCTTCTCCAAAGTCTTCACTTGCTGCAAATCCTGGGTCAAAGCAGGCCTTCACCAGTGGTACATGGTGTATGTGCAGTGGTGATCTCTCCGGAAAAGGCTATACCAAGCTGGAACGCTCGATCGGCTCCGCCGCGCACTGGGTCGCCAAGCCGCTGGTCAAAGCCGGCATTTTCTTCCACTACATGGTGCGAAAAACACTGATTGCTTTTGTCACCGGGCATGGTGAATATCCGCCCTGAGGGCTTGGTTAAAGGCTCCTTCTCCGGCAATAACTTCGCCAAGATCGACCTTTCGGCCGCCATCGCCGCGCGCTGATACGCTAACAAACATGCTGGTCTGAAGGGTCAACTTCCACCATGGAGGGTGCAGTGAGAAGCATCAAAAATTTAAAAGCTAGTTGAAGAACCTGCATAAGGAATCTTATCAAACATATTCCTCACAGTAGAGATATACAATGTTTTAGTCCATGTAAATCTTGTTTTCAGTGATATTTAGTCTTCAACAAGGTAACGACGGCACATAGGTACTTCAAACCCATCCACTTCTTGACTGATACTTCGCGTCGCTTTTATATCTACAGGGTGTTTTATCATCAGTTCAATCTAACGTACAACCTGTAGTAGTACTGAACTTTACCTAACCTATTACTCTGTCTCCCGCCAGGTGGCGTACGCGATCGGCGTGGCCGAGCCGCTTTCCATCACAGTTTTTGACTACGGCACTTCGCACAAGACACAACAGGAGCTCCTGTCTATCGTCCGCAACAACTTCGACCTTCGGCCGGGCATGATCGTCAAGTGAGTTTCCTTAATACAGTGGCAATTAAGTCTGAATTCGACTCATAATACATAAATCTTTCTCATAGATATTTGATGGTATGAATGAAAGTGCGGGTTTTTCCGCTGTACCAAATAATTTCATTGACTAGATTGTTAGTCGTATAAGTTACCTACAGATAGCTCTGCAAATGTCATAGTGCAAAATGTTTTTGGACTAATTCATAGTGCTGTTAGATAGTACGTTGCTCAGGCCCGCCTTACAAAAGAAAAACAACACAAGAACAAATTCGACTAGAGAGCAGATGAAATAAACACATTTGTATCCACAGAGAGCTGAACTTGAGAGCGCCAATCTACCAGAAGACGAGTTCCTACGGTCACTTCGGGCGACAAGGCTTCCCCTGGGAGAACCCCAAGCCGCTGGTCGTGGATTGACTCCAGACCTAAGCGCCATAGAACATTGTAAATACCCCCTCCCCCAGTATACCTAACTAAAAAAACACTTGCATCTTTTGTGTGACTTGAAGCGAGGGCGTTTGACTCTCTATAGACAAGTATAGTTTGCCCGGCGAGGGAGCGCTCTTGGCGTATTATATCCTGATGTGAAGACAACTTGTAACGTTGTTGGAACGCTACAAAAGTCAGAACAGATGATAACCAAACCAGCTCCTGGAATTAAAAATTTCCATCTTACGGACATATTAATGTTGCAGTATGCCCATGAATTCTGTTACGGTTAAAACTAGCCACTAGACGCTGAATAAAACGTCTACTATGACGACGTGTTCAAAGTAGGCTCTCTCGCCGGTACAAGTATAGTGAATCTCACTTGTGAAATTGTCAAACGACAAGGGGAGATTGGCTGTGATTGGGTTTGACAGTTGAATATGCGAGATTCATCCTAATCGTTTTAAGTATTCGTTAGATTATTAGACACGTAGGTTTTACACCGTGCCGTCATCTCTGAATTTGAGTTAGTTCGCGGGTTCAAAATGGCAGTCCGTTAGTTTGAGCTTGATCACCTCTTGCAATGATTCCAAAAAAAATTGTCGATTTTTATTGAATGACTCTTTGTATTTATTATGTATAATGATGATTTTTATTTATTGACATGCGTTTCCAGTGTATAATGAAATAATTTTGAATGAATTGTTATGTATTGCCGTTGACTTGAATAGTGGACTGCCCTCAATCTCAAATGTTCATTGTTAGCTTTATGACGTAAGTGGTATATTGTCAATGCGGTAGAGTAGACTACTGCCACGGTCGCGTCACAGCGGAGCGAGAGCGGGACGGACTGAGTCGCTCTCTCTGTCGCTCGCTGCAAATTATGAGCGTACAGCGCGGGAAATGCACGCCGATTGTTTATTTTTTAAGACTTCCTGTTCACTAGCCATATTTTTTTAAGTGTCAATGTGCTGCCTAAGTGTTGCGTGTATAAATGGGTTCTAAGGGGCTCCAAGAGGTTGACGCCGCCAATGGAAAGTCTTTTTTTTACAAATAGATCGTTTTTGCGAAGTGTTTCTCGCAAAAACGCCTTGGTGCTTCGCAAGGCACTCTGAGCCGTTGGTGCCGGCTGTCATGCAATGGCAGTCGTTAAGCCTTGTCAGAGGCCTTATGGCCGGCTTGATAACTTCTAACAGTAAGGCCCGCCACTATCTTACAATCCTCCACCAACCCGGACTTGGCCCCCGTGGTGGAGTATGGCCTAACCTTCCTGCGATGCAGGAAGAGACTCATGCCCCAGCAGTGGAGACATACAAGGCTCGATAATGATGATGATTACCTCGGTGAAGAGGCTAGATTGGATAGCGAAAAACAGCCGTTTTTACCGATATGCGATCTAGTTAAGTTTCTGGCTTTTGGTTCTTGGACGCGTGGGTCCTAAAAACCACTGAATACATGGTTGAAAAATTCAAATATGATTTTTTTCTTCATTGGTGGCTCTAGGTAACCTCAAGAGCCCCGTGAACGGCGAAGCTTTTCCCGCGCGTCGCGATTTGTGTTGTGCTTGCGAAAGGAGCGCCGTGGAAAAGAGCCATGTCGGAAGCACACCGACCCGCCCGCGGCAGTAGTGCACTGTGCATTTATTTCGCGTATCATACTGTGCCGCCGGTAGTTTTAAAATTAGACAATCGCTAACCGTGTAGTTGCATTCTTTCTAAAGCGCCAAAGTGTAGAGACAGGTCCGAGTCGTATAGATAGCAATCTACATACGTTTTAGTTTACATCTAGACGGAAAAGACGGACATTCGTCTACATCTTTGGCATTTTCTAAAAAGTGAACATTAGGTAATTAGGATTTTATTCTACGTAGGACGGTTAGCGTAAATGTGATTACATATATATATTTTTGATCAGTCAGAGACCCAACAACGGCAATTTTTAATAAAAAATCTATTTATAATTCCTGATGTTAATACAAGGGAGAAAATTATCTCAAAATAGATCGTTTATTGAATACTGCTGTATGGATTCTAATTAACTTACTGTGGATAATCGATTTGTCAGATTGTGGATTTTTAAACTAATAAATTGTGTTTCCCGGCACATTAGCGGGATTAAATCCGCCTTTATTATTATTAAACATTTCATGTTAACATGACATAGGCCCTAATTTTCCATCGACAAATAGCGACTGATTTTAGAATAGAATAGAAAAAGATCTATTCAAATAAATAATAATATTTATTATTTTGTACTGACCCAGCGAAATTCGTACCGCCTAACAGAAGATTCAATAATTTATTTTTATTTTTCTCCATAAGAACCGTCCTCGTAGTTTTAGAAATATTCTAAAAAAAGAATTAGCGAAATCGGTTCACCTGCTCTCGATGTTTGCGCTTACCATTCAAGCGGTTCATTTTTATATTATAGACTAGCTGACCCAGCGAACTTCGTACCGCCTAACAGTCGATTCTTTGTTTTTTGTTTTATTTTTCCGTAAGAACCATCCTCGTACTTCAAGGAATATTCTAAAAAAAGAATTAGCGAAATCGGTTCAGCTGCTCTCGAGATTTGCGCTTACCAACACATTCAGCGATTCATTTTTATATTATAGAGCTGCTCCCGAGATTTGCGCTTACAAACACATTCAGCGATTCATTTTTACCCGACTGCAGCGAAGCCCAAAAGGAGGGAAATGTGTTTAGTGCGTATGTATGTATGTATGTAAGTATGTCCGATTCTATGTTCCCTCATAACTCCTTAACCAATGGTCAGATTTTGTTAAACAAGGTGTCATTCGATTCGGCATCCTTGCGCGGGTGTCATAGGCTATATAAAATCATAATTATGTGATCAGAACCGTGACGAAAAATAAAATTCGTTAAGAAGCTTCGTTAAAGTACAGCTAGGAGCCACTAGATGGCGCTGTTATATTTAGTTTATTGAATTCGAATACTAATTTTATTGAACTACCCCCAACAGGTGTGAAATATTTAAAACAGAATTTTGCGGATGACGTAGGTTACATAAAATCAGCATTAATAGAGAAACAACGGAACAAAAAATAACGTTTAATTCTAAGCAATTAAAGTACCACTTTTAGCCACTTGATGGCGCTGATATATTTTATTTATTCTAATACATGTGTATGCATAATTTCGGCTTTGGTCTACTTGTAAACAAACCATTTATAGAATCGGTACAAATGCGGAAAGAAATAATTCCTATAAAGTGGTTTGATCCTTCTAGATCATTCATTTAATTAAAAAATATAATTTTGTTTAACTACGCCTAACACGTGCAAAGTATTTAAAAGAGAGTTTTGCGGGTGTCGTTGATTACATAAAATCAGCATTAATAGAGAACAAACGCAACACAAATAATATTCACAAATTAAAGTACTGTAGCATTAGTTCCTCTACCCAACTACAGATGGCGCTGTTTGTGTTTTAAATTGCGGTATGGTTTTGTCCGAAGGCCCTACATAATGTTAAACAAAATTGGATAGTATTTGAGATCTCGACCAATCACTTCGACCAATACTGACTGTCCACTAATAATTGGCACGACTAGTGACGTAGGTAATATACCTCGATTTGCGCTGTGGTGCGAGTAGTGCAGTTACTAATCCGTAATCCTTAGTAAGTTTCATATTGCTTCAATAAATAGATCCCTAAGTACGTGCTGTCGTGTTGAAACAACGTTTCTCTTCTTGTCTGCTGAAACCCTGTCCTACAGTACCACTTTTAGCCACTAGATGGTGCTGGCATATATTTATTCTAGTACATGTATAAATTTACATAATATCAGCTTTGCTCTACATGTAAACAAACCGTCTATAGAAACGGTATAAGTGCTGAAAGAAATAGTGCCCATAAAGTGTTTATTTCTTTCTACGCCATTCGTTTATCTCGTTAATTTAAGAAATGTCAACCTCATAGGGGGTAATAATACATTACTGCAGAGGCCGAGAAGTAAGGGAATGCTGGACGAGTTTGGGATAGACGGCCTCGTCTACGACTCGGCCGTCTAGAACGAGTCCTGCAATCCCTGTTCCGGCCGAGGATTGTATAATGCTTTTCTCAAACAATGCGAGGAAATATTAATATTAAAATAATTACTTGGTAATTAAGAAATAATAGTTTAGTTTGCCGCCTTTTTTATTTTTTAAATACACTAACATATTTAAGCACCATGTTTAACCGCACAAAAACCAATACCATAGATTGTTTTTTTTTAATCTTGCAAGTATGCTTACATAACTTAGTAGGTGGTTGGCTGTATGTAATTTTTCCTTGGTCAGTTTAATTTTAGTAAGTAAATTAAAAAATTTAGAGCAGTGGACGGTAATGGATTTTCATACTTACTTTACTGGCTTAGGCCAGTAAAGTGAGGCGGGAGCCATAAAAGAGAAACTTTGTGGCTTTATTTCATGGTAATAACACAAACATTTCCGAGCATGTTTGAGAAAAAATAATTAATTTCTTAACACTGATATTACTTTCCTACTGACAATTAGACCAAAACTAACTGAACAAAATATATAAAGCGTAGCATGTAACTCCTTTTCCCCTGTGCGGTCATAGTCAGACAATCTGGGTTCAAAGAAGAAACAATAAATGATAAAAAAATATTTGAACGCTCTCACTGGTAACCGAAGACGGATCCTCCGTGACCTCGTATCGTAGGACCCATGAAATTTTAAAAAATTCTAGCTCTACTCATCTTAACGAATTTTATCTCGTTTCCTCCGAAAATAAGATTATGATTTTGTGTAAGGTTTCCTGTTCTTTTGTGAGACCAAAGATTGCTTATCTACACCTAAATATTCAGTAAAATTTTTCAATGCTTTAGGGGGCCACCTCAAGATGAATTTGTTATAGTATCATTTTAATACCGGTAATATTTTGGCATTCAGAAAACCAAGATTTTGTATGTCTCCACGCCCATGCCACAACTCTAAATAACTACGCCAGGCCGAAGGCCGAGCCCCATCATGCGGGTGCGAGGAAACTTGCCGCGACGAGGTTGAAGGCCGAGCTCAATACAGGTCGCGGCCCGGCCGAAGGCTGTGAAACGGGCTAGAGGAATACTCCCACGGCGATTCCAAATGCTGAGCTCTATTTACGCTGATGCCAAATGGAGACTATTAGCGCGGCCGAAGGCCGCGACAGTTACTTAAAGTTGCTGTTAGGAGGAAACCTGTCGCGCCTTTGTACAGGGCGCGGCTGAAGGCTCAGACCATTTATGTTCCCATTTACAAGTCCTTATTCTAAGTAATTAGCGAGACCGAAGACTGGGCCCAGCAATACAAGCACGAAGAATTCTACTCTAGAGATGTCGAAAGCTGAGCGCCGTTCAGGTCGAAGAGATAATTCGTGACTATTCCAGTCCCCACCTACAATCGTTAACATGAAATAACTAGGTGCAGTGGAGCGTTTTTAGGCTACATAAAAAACAGACAATTTATGTAAGGATAATAAAGAAAGAAATCTGTCGTTCCTTTGCAAATATTCTAGATAGTTTAACACCATTAGACCATATTCATTATACTAGCTAAAAAATATCGTACGACATAATTTTTAATGCAGGCAGGTGGTACCTATGACTATATCAAACAAGTATATCAGTAAAAATATTTATGATTTGCCGAGACATGTCCATTGTCGAACAAAAGAAAATAAAGCAATAAACTAAAATTCATTTAGAAAATAAAATAATATAACGATTTAAAGCATTACACTATTTTTATTTTTAATGCACTAACCCGTGCTAAGGAACAAATTTAAAAACCTATTTAGAGGCTAAAGAGGCTTTTTAGCCTCTAAATAGGTTTTTAAATTTGTTCCTTAGCACGGGTTAGTGCATTAAAAATAAAAATAGTGTAATCATGTGGGTACAGTGATATCGTTCCGATGTTAAACCTAACTGCAAAGTAGGTGGTCGGGGCTGTAAGTAATGCAATTTGCTTAAGTCAGATGTCGCTGCCTGTACGTAATACAGAGAATGTTGTAAAGAGGTTCGAAATTTCACTGATGCCGTGAGTCGCCCATTGGCTCAATTGGTAGAGCGCTGGTACGGATAGCCAGAGGTTGCGGGTTCGAATCCCGGCATGGGTGAAATTTTTAGCCTCTAAATAGGTTTTTAGATTTAAAGCATGTAAACAGAACAGATGCACCTTTAAATTTTATCGTTTTACTGAGTCACTAAAAGGTCAAAAATAAAAAAATATTTAAAAAAATAAAAGAACCCGACTGCAGTGATAAATCAACTGAAAGGGAAAAAATAAGATAATTTTATTTTCAAATGCTAATGTCAAATCAGAAGAGTTCATGCTGCTTTACTTGAGGGACCAAATAATATAACTTTATAAGCATTATTTGCTCAAACTGTTGCATTTATTATTTTATATAAAATGTTGCAGTCGGGACCCATTACTGTTTGTTTAAAGTCCTCTAATGGGTCCCGACTGCAACATTTTATATAAAATAATAAATGCAACAGTTTGAGCAAATAATGCTTATAAAGTTATATTATTTGGTCCCTCAAGTAAAGCAGCATGAACTCTTCTGATTTGACATTAGCATTTGAAAATAAAATTATCTTATTTTTTCCCTTTCAGTTGATTTATCACTGCAGTCGGGTTCTTTTATTTTTTTATTATATTATAGAGCTGCTCCCGAGATTTGCGCTTACAAACACATTCAGCGATTCATTTTTATATTATAGATTATATACTGATTGAGAGCTGCTATAGTATCAATATTCCGGAAATGATATCTATTGCGAATTGTACTCGGTTAGTATCAAAATAAGTTCCTTAAATTCAGCAATGGCTATCATAATAAAGGCCTTAGGAGAATAAATGACGACCACATAAGAAGCTATTGTGACCAAAGAGAAAATGTGATTATGATGAATGAAGGCCTTAGATGCAGCAGCCAGAGAATAAATACTATCAAAAGCTTTCATTAAAAAAGGTTTCAGTAGGTTTTGGCTAGTGGCGCTTGTTATGTAGTTTGTTAATAAGATTTTGTCCAGTAGTCGGCAATACTGGGCGCCAATCAAGGATGTTTAGCGCCGCTTGCGCAGTTTCCTTAAATCTATATTTAGTACAATTTTGATGGTTTTTGTATAGAGAATCCATTTTAAATTGTTTTGAAACTAGATTTACGGGCTTGTGCAAATCGTTCTTAGTCAAAACTTTCGTGGCGCAAATATAAATTATGCGCGTAAAAATGCCGACTCCACAGTCGAGAGTTTTATCCGCGTGTAAAACTGGTGACGCCAGAGCGGACAGCTTATTCGCCTTTTCTGGATAAAGCGCGAATTATTTAATAAAACTGCCGACGCTAGTTTTATGCGCGTATTCTCGTTTCCAAGACATTTTTTTTAAATAAACGAGTTACAACACAATTACGTAAAATACAATTATTACGTTCGTCATATTTTATTTAAATAAATTTTAATATCAATAATTACTTTAATCCCAATTACAAAAATCACCATCATAACTACGTAAGCCAAGAGGCGACAATTCTTCTGGCTGTTTGCTGCACGGTAGTCATGCGAATCGTGTCGGTCGGCCGCCACGGCTGCAGGTCGAAGCAGTGGGACGCCCTGCGGACACAATAATGGTTCAGTGTTTAAATAAGTAAGGGTAGGTACATAGGGCTACCTCCAGTCACCGCAATTTCTAAAACTAAAATAAGAAACTTTGTTACTTTTGTTTTAAAAACCTATTTAGAGGCTAAAAATTTCACCCATGCCGGGATTCGACCCCGCAACCTCTGGCTATCCGTGCCAGCGCTCTACCAATTGAGCCAATGGGCGACTCACCGGCATCAGTGAAATTTCGAACCTCTTTACACTATTCTCTGTATTACGTACAGGCAGCGACATCTGGCTTAAGCAAATTGCATCACTTACAGCCCCGACTAGGTACCTACTTTGCAGTTAGGTTTTACATCGGAACGATATCACTGTACCCACATGATTATACTATATTTTTAATGCACTAACCCGTGCTAAGGACAAATTTAAAAACCTATTTAGAGGCTAAAAATTTCACCCATGCCGGGATTCGAACAGCGCTGGCACGGATAGCCAGAGGTTGCGGGTTCAAATCCCGGCATGGGTGAAATTTTTAGCCTCTAAATAGGTTTTTAAATTTGTCCTTAGCACGGGTTAGTGCATTAAATATATAAATAGTATAACTTTTGTTTTACTTTTTTTATTGATTGATTTACTGTTTTTTTTTTCTTTGCAATGGCGATTGATTTATGCTGTTTACAAGCATATACAATATGCCAAATAGAATAGTCGATCTTCCATATTTATGCCACATTGGTAGGTAGAGCGCGTAGTGCGTTTGAGAAAAAATCTTAGAACAAAAATTGTAAAACACGAAATCTAATTAATTGGGTGTCACAACAATTGCACATTTTGGACAATACCCTATATAAGTACATCGTAATAAAAAGACGCCGCATCAAGGTTGTATGAAAACAATGAATTGAGAATTTTAAACTTGCTCATTGGAAGCGGTTTCATTTTCGAAATGTGTCAAATCCACATCAAATAAATTTATTTCAACGTAAAGAATTTACATTCAGTTTGCTGAATGTTAATGTAAATCGTAAGCTTTACATTTACATTCAGCCTTCTTCTTTCCAGCCTGCCTTCGGGCCGTATTGTAGTGGAGAAGAAGGCAGCGGAAAAAGAACTCTGACCATCTTTAAAATATAGAAAAAAAAGAGAAGGTAGATTTTGCACACAAAACAAATGTGGTGAAGAAATTATTTTACAAATTACCTCGGCACGTTGTAAGTCGGCGAAGTCTCAGAGATATCCTCAGCGTAGACGCCTAGTGCTCTCCACGGATCAATGTTTCCGTGAATGTTGATCGTGTTGTTGACATCAGGCGTTAGGGCCCCAAAGATCTGGTTGACGCGATCCACAGAGTCGTAAACAAATGTTTCGTTGAATCTGAAAAAAGTGGAAAAGTTCTACGGGTACTGGCTTTGTGTTTACAGTACATTAGAGTTTGGATAATCTATGAAGAACTTCAATAGCACGTGAAGAAGGCAATAAGTAAGAACGTGTTATTTCATTTTTAACTCTCTCGTGTCTCGTGTATATAGATTCTTTAATTTCGGTCTATGATAGTAGGTAATTCCGAGTGATTGTAATCATTACAATCACTTGTGTTAAGTTACAGGATGATTGACCATACCGTGACGACCGCTAGTAGCTTTTATTCCGTGCGCTTCCGTGCTTCGCAAGGCACGTTAATAAGCTACTGGCGGCTGTAATGACCCATGTCAGAAAAAATATGGGCGGCTTGATAACTTCTCACAGTAAGGTCCGCAATCCTCCACCAACCCGGACTGGGCATTTGAGGGAAAAGACCTAGGAGTGGAAAGCGGTGCGCTGACGACGACTTGTGGTGCGTTTGGACGCGGGTTCTCGAGGCATCATATTACATACATACATAACCTCACGCCCGTATCTCAGCGGGGTAGGCAGAGACCAGGAACTGCCACTTGCCACGATCCTGAAATGAGGCCCTAAGAAGTATGTGTAGTGTTACTTTGAATGACAGGATATGCAATAGTCTGATAGTGAACGTTGTGGACTGAAAGAGGATGTAGTGACTAGAATTGAGGAATGTTGCGTTGATTTTGACATGTGGAGAGAATGAAGAAAGAATAGATTGACAAAACAAATATATTTTGCGGATGTGACTGGAAGGGTTGGTGAGGGTCGTTCCAGGCAGACATACATCGACCAGATAGGGGATGTATTAGCAAAGGTAAAGATAAAAAGTACCCGGAACCGGCGTGCGTGCATGCAACGACTTATGAACGTTGATGAAGTGAAGGTGATCTGTCATGCAGGATCGTGGCAAGTGTACATACAGAGTGACCGAAAATAGTGACAAGTGACAGAAAATAGTGAGGCGAGCTTAACTATAGTTTTTAAGAATCAGCAGCACTTGATACTCTCTATCTCGGAGAGAGGGCAGCCTATGGAAGTCCCACTGCAGTGCACAGCCTGCGACAGATCGAAATAGGATAGTTATGGTTTGAAGAGGTTTTTTTTACCTCGGATCGAAGGCCCGCTGGCATAGGTCGACGTAGAAGTCAACGGAGAGGTAGACCAGCGGATCGAACACTGTGCCCGAGCGGGGCGCTGTCTGGTAGAAGCCGTACTCTGTGCAGGTCTGGTAGTACCACGCCTTGGCTTAGGGAAGGTTAGATAAAATTAGATTTATTATTAATACTTTTATTGCACATAAGTATATTATAGTTAACAATGGCAATGCGGCGGAACCTCCTCCTATTGACGAGCTCCGTGGCGCAGCGGTAGCGCATTTGCCTACCATGCGAGAGGTCCCGGGGTCGATCCCCGGCTGAGGACGAAAACAAAATAAACCCCAGGTCTTGGATGTTTACATGTTTAAGATGTCCCTGTTTCTTGTATGCACGACACACGGTATCCTAGTGTGGGGTCAGAAGCAAAGTATGTTATGTTACAAGCATTTTCCACCAGTCAAATTAGCCTTATTACTACTCTACACATTTATCCTCTTAAGTTGCTAATATTTCTCATGTTCACTTTTAGTTAAAAACGTATTATAAGAGAAGTTATGATTGTTTTCCATTGGTGGCGCTAGTTAGCACCTTGTAGCGTCTTAAAAACAAATGTCTAAATTACGCTAAAAAATGACCCCACAGCGAGTTCAGAAGTAGGTCCCTGGTATTTTATCAGTACAAAGCGCCTCAACTATAATTGGTATGAAGACATAAACGCCAGCCCTATTGAGTGAAGCAACTTACAGTTGGACCGGGCCACGCTGTAGCTTGCTACGTAGCTCTCGTATTCGATCCCCCAACAGGAGGTGGAGGGCAAGCCTCTGAGTGCTGCGATGTACCCGCCGATGCTCTCCATTGGGGTCGAACCTGGCAGAAATTGGACGCTGGGCAGAGTGGATCGACACTGAGTTTAACCTTTGTATTATTAGGTACACTAGGATGGTTAGGTCTGAATTTTGTTACAAGTAGGTACACTCGCTACCATACAAGCTTATGTATGGTAGCGGGACTTGGGTGTGGCAAAAGAAGCAAGAAAGTAGAAATGAGGTCCTTGACCAGTATGTGTAACTTTGAATGACAGGATACGCAATAGTCTGATTAGAGAACGTTGTGGACTGAAAGAGGATGTAGTGACTAGAATTAAGAATGGAATGTTGCGTTGGTTTGGACATGTGGAGAGGATGAAGAAAGAAAGATTGACAAAACAAATATATATTGCGAATGTGAGTGGAAGGGCTGGTAAGGGACGTCCTAGGCGGACATACATCGACCAAATAGGGGATGTATTAGCAAAAGGAAAGATAAAAAGTACCCGGAACCGGCGTGCGTGCATGCAACGACTTATGAACGTTGATGAAGCGAAGGGATCTGTGAGGATCGTGGCAAGTGGCAGTCCCTGGTCTTGGATACAGGCGTGAGGTTATGTATGTATGTATGTACAGTCTGTTAGCTTTTATAATATACCTCGGCTACTATCGGCTAGAATCGGATATATTCGTGTAATAGTAATATCGGAACTAATAAGACACTTCATTTCACATAAATTTTCAAAATAGTGAAGAAAAGTTTTATTCAGAGCAGGAAGTAGTATTATAATCGTTTTCTTTCGGCGAAAACAGAAGCCTCTCTAGAGGACGAGGTATATTCTAAAAGCTAACAGACTATAATTATCTAATTTAACAGGAGGGCTATTATTATTTTTAAAATTCATTATTGAATAAAAAATTTTACATAGGAAAGAAAGAAAGAAAAACACAATATTACAGCAACAGTTATGATGAGACACCAAAAAAACAAAGTAATTAACAAAACATTTACAAACAATGGTCACGGTGTGTCTCTGCTGCTGCAATAGGCAGCTGACTTAGCATACTGCCGAGGGTATTATTCCCCAGCACTGATTTTCAGTCAGCGCCTGTCCCATGAGGGTTCCACGCGCGGCACATCATCATATTGTAATAATAATGTCATACTTAAATATAAGTAAAAAAAAAAAAAGAGCGAGTACATACACCGATAATAAAAATATTTTTACATAGATTACATTGATATAAGAATAAAAAAAACATATACATACAATTACCGAGTTTTATTATATTTTATCGTAGCAAGGTGGAGCCGACGGCGAGCCTCCATGTTCAGGAGTTTTTTTTCTTATACGTTTATTTTCGGATAAACAAATCCATAGTCTTGCAGCATTCAAGTACGGAGTGATATGGGACCTATGTGGGACTTTAAAACAAAATCGAGCGCATGCGTTTTGCACTCGTTGTATTAGTCTCTTTGTCCGGCCAAGTATACAACCACCATAAACAACATCACAATAGTTTAGTCTAGACAATATTAATGATTCACTCAGCCTGACACGCAAATCAGTGGAGGTAATCGCGAATATTATATAGAATCTTACATAGGCGAGCTCAATGCTACTTACCTACCATTATCTACCAGCTAACCTAAGTTTTGGAGACAAGATTGGCAGGTAGTTCAATATACTCACAAAATAAAAATTACTAATTACATCTGGATTATATATGAAATTTAAAACTATCTAGGTATCTATCGCAGTTATTATTTTTGTTTTAAGACAGTGGCCGCTAGGAATGGCAAGATGATGATTATGTTTACATAAAAAATAAAAACCGACTTCAAAATACTAAGTAAAGCACTAGAGAACTGGTCAAGTTCCAGCACAAACATTTTGGGCACAGACTCCAAAATATATTTCTACAATACCTATATTGGATACCAGAGAGGCACACAAAATTCGTGGAACTATTTTTAAATCCAGAGTGCTTAGTGCGAATTTTTAACTACTCGATCGCGTTAACGTAAACTCATATTTCTATGGCATCGAGGAAGCGCCACCTAGCGACAAGTATGGAAATTAAAATTGCTGAGTGCGAGTTGTAATGGTTTACGTTGAGAAGTGAACACGTTTACCAGCCAAAACACGAATAAACGCGAGTGCGAGTTGTACTGTGACAGCGTTTTGCCAGTTCGAACGGTTAACTTACTCATACTCACTACTCAATGCTCGATTAACGCGGTAGCATTGAATCCTTACTTCAAATTCAATGGCGGTAGTAAAGTTATTCGATTGGATCTGTCAAACTCGCACTAAGCACTCAGACACTTTTTCATCTCAATCCCAAATTAACTCTACACTGAAAAACGCATTTTTTTCATTCTATGTCTCTCACTTCACTCGCACACACATACTTCTCGTTTACCACTCACCACACGCAACTCCCAGTTGATTCCTCTTCTGGTAATGCCAGGATTAGCTCTCCCGTTTTAGAGTTCTCTTTTATGTGATATCAACCCTTTGTATGTCCCCACTGCTGGGACACAGGTCTCTTAGTACAACGCAGGAAGGTTATGCTTTACTTCACCACGGGGACCAAGTCCGGGTTGGTGGAGGATTGTGCCTAAATGGCGGGCCTTACTGTCAGAAGTTATCAAGCCGCCCATGGCCTCTTGACATGGCATAACGACTACTATAGTAACAGCCGGCACCAATTTAAATGTCATATTCGTTTAAACTACTTCTGTGTTTTTAATGCCAACCAAACCATCTGTGGGTTTCCTTACAATGTTTTCCTTTACAGTTAGCGTGTGTACGACGCCAGACGACATACCATAGACGTTACTATTGAAGTTGTTGCAGACAGCCAGAATGGTGCCAGGGCGCGCTTGCTGCACCGACGTGGAGAATGTCCAGCTGATCAGACCGGAGAAGTAGCCCAGGTCGTAAGGATTGTCGTAGTTAAGAGGACCGCATAGCCTGTTGGGAAGCCCGGTCTTATTTTAAAAACCTATTTAAAGGCTAAAAATTCCACCCATGCCGGGACTCGAACCCGCTACTGGCTAACCGTGCCAGCACTTTCCCAACGTACAAGGTACTTTTTATTATTTCCTTTGCTAATATATCCCGATTTGCCGAAATATGTCCGCCTGAGGCCTGAGCCATGGTCGTATCGTCCTTTATTAAACAATCACAATTGGAAAGGTGTCTGAAAAGCACCTCAGATTTTTCTTTGATAATAAATGCTCAGAATTAATAAGTGCTCAGAACGTGTCAATTTTTAATAAAATAAAAATAAAAATAGCCTTTATTCCCTAGTTACATGTAACATAATTTTAGGTTAGTTAATTAATTATTAAATTTACCCACCACGATGGCAAATGGCGCCCCACGTTGGGCGCCATTTGCCATCTTTTTTTGGAGTAATTATGACTGGACTAAGCCAAGGGCTTTCGCAAGGTTCGATCACATCTAGTTTCAACATATCGTCAACTTCTTTGCAGAGAGCTTGCTGTTTTTCTGGTGAGAGTCGATAGCAGCGTTGACGAAGAGGGGGGTGATCGCCTGTATCTATTTGGTGCTCTGCCATATGGGTTTTGCCTAGTAGTAATACTTCAGTGGATATGTTTTTGAATTTTGCCATGATTGCGTCTGCGGTAATTTGTTGACATTCTGAAAGGTTATTGTAGGAATAGATATGTTTGTTATCGGTAGTGATATTAAATGATTTGTTAGTAGAAGAATTGAAGATTCTAATTTTGGAAAGGATATCTGGTCCTAGGTTAAATTGTTTCCAGAAGTCTATCCCTAGAATAAATGATTCAGTGATAGCTGGAATAACATGTGCTGTTATAAGTGAAAACTTGTTGTTGAAATTAATTGGTAGTGTTATCGTGCCGATGGAGCTAATGGATTGGCCGTTTCCTACACTGGCTTTAATTATTTGTTGCTTGTCAATAGTATAGCCTAAGTTTAGGAGAGTTTTATGGGAGTTGTCGCCAAGTATTGTTAGTGAGTGAGCTATCTAACAGGCCGTTTAAGGTTAATTGGTTTACCTGAACTTGAACATACGGGCGTTCCGTATCTACTTTGTTAGAGAATAAAGTAGAAATATTATAGGATTTGAAGAATATGGTAATGGTCTGTAGCCATTCTTTCCAATCCGTTTCGTTAAAATTATTAGTAGGGTAAATACGATCCTCGTTAATTAGTTTTTTGGAACATTACAATTAGGGCAATGAGTAAATTTTACGTCAGGTCTGCCACAACGGTAACAGACTAAGCGTGTACTAGTACAGTCGCGTAGTAAATGTGTATTGACTCGACATCTTGGGCAAGTAAATATAGTTTGCCGCGAGTCAGAAGGTTTTTTAATAGTATGTACGGGTAAGTTTTTATTGTTAAATGGGTATTCGGGAATGTTTGGAATGTACCTATTTGGTTGTGGCTTAGCATGGGTGGACTCAGCTGTTTGAGTAGCTGGATTGGATATTTCCAAGCAACTTTCTGTCCATTTGCATGCTTCTAGCAAAGAATTTATAGAGTTTAAGTCACTGGGTGATAAGCGCTGTGCGTATTCGTGTCTTAAATTTCGGCGAATGGTATTAATTTTTTCTTTCTCTGACGGGGGATCGTATAATTTTGAAAATAGTGATTGTATAGCTGTGAAGTATTGAATCACACGTTCATTTGGTTTTTGTATGCGTTCATCAATAATCTTCTTTAACTTGTAGTCGTGGTCGACTATTTCAAAATCAGTTACTAGTGCTGTTTTGAAAGATTGCCAATCACGTAATTGATCTTTTTTTGATGTAAACCAGTCTAAAGCTGTATGTTGTAAAATATCGAAAAGGTTAGTGTATAGTTTGGTGTGAGGTATATTTTTGATTTCTGCAAGTTCTTCAATTTTTTTTATAAATTCTTTTGGGCAGCTATCTCCTTTAAATACATAATTTTCAAAATTCAAAACAAAACCTCCACAGGTTAAACTACAAGGAACTCTTTGGCAATAAAATAAAACTTCAAATAAATTCATTTTAATTTTTATTTACATACTTATTTTAAATTTTAATTCATTAAATTGTTTTAATTTATTTTATTTTCGGGGCACCCATTGCTGGGTGTAGGCCTCCTCTTTCTCCTTCCAATTTTCTCTGTCTTGGGCTTCCCGGGTCCATGTTCTACCAGCCACCGCCACGATGTCGTCTCTCCACCGTCGACGTGGACGGCCAGGTCCTCTGTTGCCATCTCGTGGATACCAGTGGAGGATCTTTTCACTCCATCTACCGTCTTTTTGTCGCGCAATGTGCCCAGCCCATTTCCACTTTAGTTTGGCCAAAGTAGTGAGCGCGTCTGTTATTTTGGTATGTGCCCGCACGTCGCTGATGCGGATTTTGTCTTTTAGTTTTAGCCCTAGCAGGCTTCTTTCAGTAGATCTTTGGAAGGTCCTTTTCAGAATTTCTACCGTTGGGGCCCATGTTTGGCATCCGTAGGTGAGACTAGGTAGTATATGCGATTCCATTATTTTCTTTTTAAGATGTATAGGTAGTGACCCTTTGAATATCTCTTTCAGGGACCAATACTTTCGCCACGCGATGGCTATTCGTCTTTCTACTTCTTTTGAAGTTCGATCTTTAAAAGAAATTTTGTGGCCCAGATATATGTAGGTGTCCACGTATTCTATAAGCTTATTTCCAATACTCTTTATACCTCTTTATATTCCCGATTTGTCATCGCTTTTGTCTTATATGTAGACCACATTTTCTGCTCTCTTCATCTAGAGATTTTAACATTATTTGAAGTTCTGCGTGACTCTCTGATAATACAACTATATCATCGGCGAATCTCAGATGCGTCAGGTACTCTCCGTTTATATTTATACCAAAGTTTGTCCAGTCGAGATTGCCGAATAAGTGTTCAAGTAGAGCTGTAAAAAGCTTTGGCGATATAGTGTCGCCCTGTCGAACGCCTTTCTCTATTTTAAAACATTGGCCAGTTTTTTCTAATTTTACTTTAGCTGTACAGTTTGTGAAGATTACTTTTAATAGAGTTATGTATTTTGAGTTAATCCCTTGCTCTATGAGAGACCTCCACAGTTTATCATGTTTGATAGAGTCGAATGTTTTCGTGTAATCGATGAATGTTATGTAAATAGTCTTCCCGTACTCTTCATATTTTTCCATGACTTGCGCTAACGTGAAAATATTATCTATTGTAGAGAAACTGTTGCGGAACCCAGCTTGCTCTCTTGGCTGCTTTTCGTCAAGTTGTGTAGTTATTCTCTTTAGAATAATTGCAGTGAAGATTTTGTATATTGCAGGTAAAAGACTGATAGGTCTATAGTTTCCAATAAAGGTGGGATCGCCTTTTTTGTAGACAAGAGTGATTAGAGAACTCTTCCATTCTTCAGGGATGCATTCTTGAGTTATTACTTTATTGAAAAGCTTTACGAGAATATGAGTAAAGGTATCATCGAAGCTCTTTAAGACATCGTTTGTTATACTGTCTGCGCCTGGGCTTTTGATGGTTTTTAATTTTGTAATAGCATGTTTAACCTCAGATTCAATAAGAAGTGGTATTTCATACTCGTCTGTGTTATAGTTGAGGCAATCGTATCCTGATTTCAATTCTGAGTCTAGATAGAGTTGTTGATAAAACTGGGTGGCAGCTGCGATAATATTGTTACGGGCTAGGGTTCTGGATTTGGATGTAAAACGCCAATGACAACTTCTTAGGATTTATTCACGCAGGGTCTGGTCTGCAGGTCTTCACAACACGAAGTCCACACGTAGATTCCAATCGCAGGTCCAATAGTATCGCTGAGGTCATAGGTTATCGCTCGTATCGCAGGTATGTTCGCTCGAAGTTCACTCTTCGCTATTCTAAACGGATCTGAACGCGCGCCGCGGCGGCCGCTATTTATATACGCCGGCCAGGGTTCTAGAACATTCCCGTACCTACATACCTACACTCGGTACACGCGGCAACGTGGCTTGAACAGAGCCACGAGAACCACTTGAACAGAACCCATTCAAAGAGTTTTGAACCTTATGCTAGTGGACATACGAGTCATTATTGCTTGCAGCGTTGATTGTTTACTAAAACGCAGCATGCGGCGACTATTCGATAGGCTTCCAAAAAGCTCTATTCTAGATGGTTCGGGATAGGACCGCGACAATATCTTGGCGAGTAGTTACTAGCTTTTCAGTGTTATCTTTCAATTTCATGATCCATTTTTTTGTGTTATCTCAGTGTAAGCCTTACATGTAGAGCCTGTAATTTCAATATTTTGCTTTAATATATATTAATTCTGTAATTTTTGTATTCTCGTTTTATCTCTTTTCTTATTTTTCTGTATAATATTCTTAGTCTTTTCTCTGTTCAAACGTTCTTTGAGAAAGGGTCGTTCTTTGAGACGTTCTGTCAAATAGCCTATAGGCACCCTGGCTCTACCGCCAGTCAGAAGCTGTGGTTTTGTACTTTTGGCAAATAGAATCACAATGTTGCTATTACCAAAAATAGTAAAACAAAGCCTAAGAAAGTAAACTAAAGAGGTAAGTATACAATTTTATGTTCCCTGTTCAACGAAAATCATTTGCGGTAATCTATCTATCTGTCTCACATTAGTTATTGTCCCGATTTACGATAGGTACCAGTTAATAATACTTGTTGTACGGGAACAGGGAAAATAGTAACATTGCTTCTGGCAAGAGCGAGAGTTCGGCGACAACCCCGTGAGAGTTCCCTACTCGTCAAAACCCTAGAGCCTCCTCATAGTGAATCAGAAGTAATAAGATAAGCACTCTGATACAAACACTCAAACACACCCTCACACGCACGCACACACCCTCGCACGCACACACACACACACTGAGTCACACCTAACACAACACTATTAAACTACGGGCTATTTGGCTAATTTTAGTTTTATTACAGTAACTAAAAGCTAAGACACCTATGTAAAATTATATTTAGAGCATTAGTACCCACGACACAGGTTATGCCTATTGTGGGTGCTACGTATACAGTAGTGTAATTTATCTACTGTCAGCCCTCTACCAATTGAGCCAATGGGCGACTCACGGCATCAGTGAAATTTCGAAGTAGGTAGTCGGGGCTGTAAGTAATGCAATTTGCTTAAGTCAGATGTCGCTGCCTGTACGTAATACAGAGAATAGTGTAAAGAGGTTCGTGAGTCGCCCATTGGCTAAATTGGTAGAGCGCTGGCACGGATAGCCAGAGGTTGCGGGTTCGAATCCCGGCATGGGTGAAATTTTTAGCCTCTATATAGGTTTTTATACATATCAGTTATAAGTTCCCAATGTCAGTTCCTATAATTTATCAGAACTTAGTGTATCCCCGTACAGCACCTGTAAGCAGACTCGAGTGTCCGTCGTCCGGTCTCCGTTTCCATAGCCGCCATGGTGTCTAGCAAGCCTTGTCTGATGGTCGCCATGCACTGATCGCCGCCCTCCGATTGGAAAGCATCGTGCACTACCTCTAGGTATCCTGTAAGAAGGCCATTTTTGAGAGTTCCTTGTGGACTGCTGAGTCAACCAGAAACCCTTCTGTCCGTCTGTCCGTGGCCTAGCACAGAGAGGAAAATTACTAGAGATATATGGCACAGACATACGTATTAAATTTGCCGTAAAAATCGTAAAATAAATAAATCAATATATTTATTTGTGATAGGTGTTTTTGCAATAGGTCTTATGGTATAATTTATTGCGCCATGTTCTACCCAAAACAAATGTCGGTATACTAATTATGTTAAAGGATGCACATGCACGTTATCAACCCTTGTATGTCCTCACTGCTGGGGCACGGGTCTCTTCCTTCCTGCATCGCAGGAAGGTTAGGCCATACTCCACCACAGGGACCAAGTCCGGGTTGGTGGAGTATTGTTAGACAGTGGCGGGCCTTACTGTCAGAAGTTATCAAGCTGCCTGTAAGGTCTCTGACATGGCTTAACGATTGCCATTATATGACAGCCGGCACCAACGGCTTAATATGATTTGCGAAGCACTTGCGCCTTAATATGTTTAAGCATGCACATGCACGATGAATATAAAATCTTAAAAAAGAATGTTCGTATAGTAACCTAACCTTAAATTAGGGATGATATTTTTTCTAGTCTACTCCATAATGTGAGATATCGTTGGATTGGTCGTTGAAAACTATTATGGTTGTAGGAAAACCATTATTCGATTAAGGGTTCCGTTGGCGAAATATTATTCACCCGGCTAAACCGTTTGCTTGAAGAAACGTGAATAAATTCAGGGCAGTATCGCATATAGTGAACTTCATGGAAAACTGTCACGGCAAGCAGACTTTACCAGTTAAGGTGTACTTACTAGGCGACCAACTTATGAAAATAAATCTTCCTATAAATTCCATTGTAGGCAGAAGCCCCCTTCTTCGCAATCTTAAACTGAACATGGCTCAACACGCCCAACACTTGGCCGTTTTTTTTTCTTATTGTGCACCGTGAATCGTTTTTTGGAAATCATTTTTACGTACGAAGTGCGTCACCTTATAGTCAAACACTACAAATAAACGCTCCGATTTTCAGACAGAATCAATCAAGGAAAGCCTAACAATACTCTAGATGTTTTGTGCATTCAACGTACCAGTGAAGTCAACCTCTCCTTTAATGGGTCCGCTGGAGGCCACGACTCCTATGACGAGGTGCGGGTAGCGTTGTTTGAACCACAGCGCCATATTGGCCGCGTATGACCCTCCGTAGAGGACCACCTTGGGAAGATAAAAAAAAAACATTCATACATACAGGCACTTACATTGCTTCTGGCTCCACACTAGGATACCCTGTGTCATGGGAACCAGAAACCGCGACATCTAAACGTGTAAACATCCAAGACCTGGGGTTTTTTTTGTTCCCAGCCGGGATTCAAACCCAGAACCTCCGGCATGGTAGGCAGAGCGCTACCGCTGCGCCACGGAGGTCGAAATGTCGAAAATAAAGATATGGTGGAAAACAACACCGGTTAAGAAAAAAAGGATTAAACAACTATTCTCGTCTTATTAGATACTTAATGCATATTAGGGCATAGGCCTTCTCTCAGAGAGACTCTCAGAGAGAGAGAGACTTCGGGCTTACACGTAGGTCAGTGCAGACAGATGTGGTTATATTGCACCAACGGAGGAGCAATGTGATTGTGGAGCCTCATCGCAATCCATGGTGCACCTGTTCCAATGCCCATTGTGCCCTCACACCTGCATTCTGGAGGACCTTACAGAGCCCACGCTGCTGCAATCCGCTATTTGACTCTCTTTTCAAGTAAGTCTTAAACGGTAAATAACTCTTCCATTATAGACCAAAAATATTTTAGTACATTTTTTGAGGACCTAAAAGCAACGTAAAAATATATTTTAAGACTTTATTTTTCCTAAACAGCCAAAAACGCGGTCAGCCATTTTTGTCTATGGTTTGAAGTCCAAAAAATTGTAAACAAAGTTCGACATTAAATTTTCTGTAAGTGATCTCTGAGCATAGTGAAATAACAACAACGCAGCCATTATTTCATCGAATTTACATCCATAATATACCAATTATCATTATTTTTTCGTTGGAGAATGAAAAACACGTCAATAAAGACCCCCGGGAAGTTGTGGATTCGTGTACCCAGTAAAATTAACATTCGAAAAACTTGGCTGAAACTTGCCAAAAGAGGCCCCGACTCTTTATCAATTGAAACTCTGGTGTATTTATGTAAAGATCACTTTAATGTAAGTCCTTTAATAATCAATGTCCGCTGGCTCTGGCTGAAAGATGTTTGTTTACATACTTTAGATGGTTTCAAGATGGCGGATAGCGTTTTCGCCGCTACGAATTAAACGAGGAAAAATTTTTTTTACTTTGCAAATTTTGCAGCCATCCTGCATAGGTACTTACTTATCAAAATCAATATATTTCGGTTTCTTACGTTAAATACTATAGGAAATATTCATTTATCGCGTCAAATTTTGCGAATTGCAGTGGCCAACTATTAGGCAGGAAAAATATATACTGGTCGAATCGCTGACACGAAAAAAGAAGAAGAAGAAATCACTATCTCTTATTCCTAACTTAATCAGCAGATTTTGGGGTGGGGATAAACCTGGAATCCCAATCACCGCACTAACCTTGCTATTGGCGAAGCGCGCTTGTTGCTTCATCCAGTGGATGAAGTAAGCCAGGTCGGCAAGCGCCTGATCCACATTGAGGAAGCGCAGGGTTTCGGCTGTGAACGTTCTGGAGAAGACGGTATTCGTGGGTCAATACACTAATGTAAAATGAGTGAGAAAGTATCATTTACAGCTTTACAAGAATTTTATTAATAGCTGATTAAAGGTATTTTTTCATTTTCTTGTTGAGCTTTGCTATCTCCTGCTGTACGGTTTCTTATTATATACGCACATCCTTTTTGTTGTTTCGATAACTTGTTAATGAAAAGAGCGTTTTTTATAATTTTAACCCTTTATTGATAGACACACGACTGCATTTAATCGTGTTGTGACGTGAGTGAGTTTAGTTACGGTATAAGATTAAAAAGCACCGTGTGTGATTGATTGCTAAATCGTTCACCTGCATACTGTGTTATTATTCAGAATCTCTGAGGCTGGCTGGAAGAGATTTCTTTTAAACTAAGTTCGCAGTACCAACCCGGACTTGGCCCCCGTGGTGGAGTATGGCCTAACCTTCCTGCGATGCAGGAAGAGACCCGTGCCCCACCAGTGTGGACATACAAGGGTTGATATCGAAGTTTGTCGTAGCACATCTACGGTTACTTTAGACGACCTCGGTAGCGCAGCGTTTTGGCACGCTGTCTATAAAACCGAAGGTCTCGTGTTCGATCCCCGGCTGGGTCAAACTAGGAAACAAACTTTTCTAGTTTGTCTCGGGTCTTGGATTATATATCTATTTATTGAATTAAATCTATCGTCGAATTAGCACCTGTAACACTGCAACAGTCATTTAGTTGTACTTAGTAGGTATAGGGCTAACAAGATCTGTGTAACATGTCCATGAATAGTAATCAACCCTTTATATGTCCTCACTGTTGGGGCACGGGCCTCTTCCTGTTTCGCAGGAAGGTTAGGCCATAGTCCATCACTCTGGCCAAGTCCGGGTTAGTGGAGGGTAGTAAGACAGTGGCGGGCCTTACCTGTCCATGAATATTTATTATTATTACCTACCTCTTATTTAAGTTTTAATATTTTTAATTTTTGTGCTTTATAGCGTAACAAACAAACGGAGACGAAAATGAAACTTACTCGTACGGTAGCGTCTGTCCGTAATACCGGTGTTCGGTATATACCTGGTACCCGCCGTTCTCTCGAGCCATCTCATACATATTTCCTGTGAGGAGCCAGCCAGGTGCTATGTCCCACTCTCCGCCGACCATTATGAAGATGGGAGAGCCGTCGCCTCCGAAGAACTCTTCGTTGAACATGTAACGCTGTGGAGATTTGATTTTTTATTGTAAAGAGGTTCGAAACATCTATTGTAAAGAAGTTCGAAATTTCATCTATTTAGTAAAGAGGTTCGAAATTTCACAGATGCCGGCGAGTCGCGCATTAGCTCAGTAAGAAGAGCGCTGGCACGGATAGCCAGAGGTCGCGGGTTCGAATCCCGGTATGGGTGGAATTTTTAGCCTCTAAATAGGTTTTTAAAATTGTCCTTAGCACACCCGTGCCATCCCTGCTATGTCCTTAGCAATAGTGCATTAAAAAGAATATAATACCGTGGGTACAGCGATATCATTCCGATGTAAAACCTAACTGCAAAGTAGGTACTCGGGGCTGCAAGTGAAGCAAATTACTTCAACCAGATGTCGCTGCCTGTACGTAATACAGAGACTATAGTTAAGAGGTTCGAAATTTCACTGATGCCGGTGAGTCGCGCATTAGCTCAGTTGGAAAGCGCTGGCACGGATAGCCAGAGGTTGCGAGTTCAAATCCCGGCATGAGTGGATGCCGGGATTCGAACGAAATTCTATTTGCCTCTAAATAGGTTTTTTAAATTGTCCTTAGCACGGGTTAGTGCATTAAAACGAATATAATAGATATGATTTTATTTGTAATATAAGGGTTACAATTCTTTCGCTTATTCTTGGATGAGAAAATCTGAGTGTCTGCGCTAGTTACGTCAGCGCTTGCAATCGCCAATCCGCGGTGGACACGCTTGGCGATTAAGCCTGTAACGTTGTATATCATATATAAATAATAAAAACTGGTTAACGACTTCAGGTGTGGTTTTATTCGTAGATTAGTAAAACAGAAAACTGGATAAAAACGGAGAAGCAGGTAAAAAAGTCAGATCTGGTCAAAGGGTAAAGTAGTAGTGATGAAAAATGAGGGAAATCTAAGAATGAGTGACGTAATTTAAATATTTGAAAATGATAGATAGAAAAAGAAATAAAAATGGTGTGAAGATGTTTGCACCGTTACACTACCCGAGGGCAACCGGTAATAAACATTTTTTTTTAAATATATTTATTTAAAAAAAAAAAAAAATTTTACAAAAAATATTGTTAAGTAAAATTTAAAATTCAAAGAAAAGGTCGAGAGTAAAGTCCATGAAGGTCGGGGATGGGGGGTGGCAAAGTAAATTTATATTTAAATATTAAAATTAAATAAAATATAGAAGATGGGCGATGAAAAAAATTTACTGTGTGGGGTGATATTTACAATGAATATTTACATTAGGCAGTTCCACTTTTATTCATTATCTATTATTTATCCCTAGCATGCATCATCAATCATTGTCTTAAGCTAAAGCAAAGGTGAAGACGTTCACTCACTGTAGACAAAATCTATTTTTAATAATAAGATTTATCCAGGAACTGGTCTAAATTAGTAATAGCATTGAATTTCAAATTCAATGGTAATAGGCTTATTTAGCCAGTTACCACCCGCTGGTATTTGGTAGTGGTAAGGCTTTATTATTGAGTCACAATCCGCTCTAATAAAATTCTTATTCTATATATCTGCACCCCACCTAAACGAAACATACCACAGTTAGTATACACTAACAGTACACAATAACTTCTACACACATTATTACCCACAGGCTGCTCACTAGCAGTTCCATAGTCCTCGGTAACCACCCGGCCCCACGTTGGGCGCCAGTGTAACGTTGTGGTTTTATTTGTAGATTAGTAAAACAGAAAACTGGATAAAAACGGAGAATTAGGTAAAAAAGTCAGATCTGGTCAAAGGGTGAAAAATGAGGGAAATCGAAGAATGTGTGACGTAATTTAAATATTTGAAAATGATAGATAGAAAAAGAAATAAAAATGGTGTCAAGAGGTCTGCACCGTTACAAGCCCATACTATCTCTCTCTGAGAGAAGGCATGTGCCCTACCCTGGGACGTGTATATGCTGCTTATAGTATTATCTAATACTAATATGAAAAATCTCATGTCAGAGTGTTTGTTATCGAGCTCCTCCGAAACGGCTTCAATCACTTCCCATTTTAAACTATACAATAATCAAATCGATATAGAAAAATCTACTCCAATTGCTTCCATGTGTTTTGCATTGGGAGTGGCCATTAACAATGAGGTATGTTGTCCTTAACAAAAATTGCAACATCTATTTACGCGATCTTAAGTTATTTTGACGAAAACAACGATTCCCTGGCACGTCCAGAGTGGCTAGCTCACTAAGTCTAGTTTCAGAAATGGCTTAAGTACGCTGGATAATAGGTAAATGACTAAGCTCAGTTTGCGATATCGTTGGACGTTAATATTCATCCAGCGTTCACACAAAGTTTGTAATGAATGAAAACTAGAACCTGTTCCATAGAACTACAATTCATGGTTTACTATGCAAATTTGATATGCATTATACTATTTTTATTTTTAATGCACTAACCCGTGCTAAGGACAAATTTAAAAACCTATTTAGAGGCTAAAAATTTCACCCATGCCGGGATTCGAACCCGCAACCTCTGGCTATTCGTGCCAGCGCTCTACCAATTGAGCACTATTGGTAGAGCGCTGGCACGGATAGCCAGAGGTTGCGGGTTCGAATCCCGGCATGGGTGAAATTTTTACCCTCTAAATAGGTTTTTGATATGCATTGCCAAGTCGATAAACCCGCACATAAACTAATAAACTCAATGTACCTCGAATAGCTCTAATAAACTACTAATGGTCGTGTCATTACGGCTATCGTAGAATGTCAAACCGGCCACTCGTTGACGAGAAAGATAGGTTTTCGTGTTTTGTGTATGTTTAGGGTTATCTCACCATCTCAAAAGTGTCCTTATTCTGGGGATTGAAGTGGTCCACAGGCATGGTGATCCAGCTTTGGAACACGTTCCGCGTGGACATCTTTTGGGTCTCTTCAGGCGGCTGCATGTCTATGCGAAGCGGAGGCTCCACGGACATGCGCGTTTGTTGCGCGCATACCGAGGCGAACAGAGTGAACAGAATTAGGATGTGCTGAGACAAAGAAACGCTTTTTTTAATTGAGTTGTATTGAGCTCGCTCGATACAACTCAACAAACCGGGGGGTGGGCAGCAGCGCCCCCTGCAGTACAATTCCACTGAACTGCGATCCCCAACCCGCATGCCCAGCGTGGGAATTATGGGCATTACCCCCTATGATAGCACAACGTGGCGCTCTTGAGGGGAGGGCTATGTCCAGCAGTGGACTAGTATAGCCTGACGATGATGACGATGAGCTCCCTCGGACCGAGAGGGTGGTCGGAGTGGCAGGCAAGACGCCTATGCTTAGTAATGGATTCTTTAATAGGGTTAGATAAATAAAGCTCGGTTGCTTACGATCCTATCCCTACGATACAGCGTGGAACCCGTTTAAAGGCACTTTGAGAATAAATAGCTCTAAGATAACATTTCACACAAAATTAAAATTGTTACAGTGAAATAAAATAAACTCCTAACAATACAAAACATTCTTAAAAACAAAAAGCAAACCACTTATTTTAAATAAATTATTTGTAACCCACTAATTTAGAATCCTTTAAGTAGTCAGCGGCGTCACGAAACATACCATTGACATTTACAATGTGAGCAAACAGAACTATTTAAGAGTACTATAATAAATTACTAATCTATCGTTATAGTTGTCTATCGCTTCTACCAGTACTGCACTAGATAGTACATACATGCATAAACTCACGCCTGTATCTCGAAGGGGTAGGCAGAGACTACTGTCTGCCACTTGCTACGATCCTGACAGATCTCTGTCATTAGACATGTAAAAAGAAAATAAACGGTACTTACCATTTTAAAAACTGTCCATTGAAATGTAGCACTGAGAACAATCGCCCGTGGTTTATGAATTGTGTAGAGTAATCATCGAATTATGCTTTATGCTTATGATAAATATAACACTTATCGCTATTATCATTGACAGCGATTAGATTTGAAAATGGTGTTTAGACACCATTAGTAGTTGGCATTTAAGACACCTAATAGAATTCACTAGATAGGTACTTGAAGTCATCTATGAAAGTTCATGTTAGATTTTAGAGACTTTTTAGGTCAGTTTGTAAGTACTTAAGTCCTAACTGCGTTTGTTGACCAATTTCAGGATGGCTTTCAAACAATTTACATTAATGCAAATCTGCTGGACTAATTAAAAGCGCAAGTTATCAGATAACAAGTGGGTGATAACGTCCGAAATCGCACTTATCAAAATTTTCCGAATATCTAATAGATTAAACCCTTCTTAAATTATTACGAAGGCGTTAAGTTGTTTGTCTAACAGTGCCTAGACTAGACAGACAAATTTACGGTATTTTTATAGCTAATAACTATAAAAATACCGCTAGGTTAAGAAAAAAAAAAAACATGGGATAGTATAAAATAGTCTAGTGGGCGGTTCCACATTGAACGATAACACTAACTGAACGACATCGTTGAATTCGTACAACTCTCACAATACGGCCTCAGTAAGCATATGAAACTACCGGGGTCGATTCTCGATTGAATTCTACGTAAAAAGTCGAGCGACAACCAAAATCTGTATTGCTATATGTAAATCATGCTAGAAAGCGTAGACGCAAAATGTTTCGAACATTATTTCTAGCATGATTGGCTTCGACAATTGTCGAATAACAATAAGATAAGATAACTCGACAGAGTCATTAGACATTTATTTTCTCATTCGAATTCAATCTAGCATGGCGTTCAGAATACAGATTTTGGCTGTCGCTCGACTTTTTACGTAGAATTCCAAGTCATAAGCCTAAGAGTAGTATGTATACTACTCTAAGTTGTAGACGACTCATTTGCTAATGAAGTGTGAATTGGCTCCCAGTCCAACGAGAAACCATTTGACATTTCAGTGGCACAAAACGCGTGACTCGTACCATCGTAGGTACCAATGCTAGGGAAGTTTCACCCGTGCCAAGGAAGCTGCGGGTAGCACCGTAAAGGCCAAATGTTGGTCAGACGCTCTGTTGAAATGTTCATGAAAATAAAACTAAAAAGGCTGGTTTAACGTGTTAAGCCATATGCAAAAGGGAAAATCTCCAGGCCACGACGGACTGAGCATCGAGCACTTGCAACATGCTGGTCCCCATATTTGCGGAGTTTTGTCCATGCTGTTCACACTATGTATGAGCCATTCATATCTTCCTCAAGATATGACTAAAACCGTAGTAGTTCCTATTGTGAAAGACAAGACAGGAGATATGTCGATTAAGTCTAATTATAGGCCCATCTCATTGGCCACTACTATAGTCAAAGTGCTCGACGGTCTGTTGAATTCAGAGCTCGATAAGTACATAAAATTGCAGGATGCACAGTTTGGGTTTAGGCCCGGTCTGTCAACTGAAAGCGCGATACTGAGCCTAAAACATACGGTCGGGTACTACGTTGACAGAAAAACGCCAGTATACGCCGCCTTTTTTGACTTATCAAAGGCCTTTGATTTAGTAAGTTATGATGTTTTATGGAACAAACTTAGGGAATCTAATTTACCTTTAGATGTTATAAATATCTTTACATTTTGGTACCAAAACCAAACTAACACTGTCAAGTGGGCAGACGCGATGTCCGAGCCGTATAAGTTGGAATGCGGAGTGAGACAGGGTGGGCTTACTTCGCCTAAGCTGTTCAATATTTATATAGATCAGCTGATCGGCGAGCTCAGCGGCGCGCATGTTGGTTGTTTTGTTGACAATATCTGCCTAAATAACATCAGCTACGCAGACGACATGGCTCTGCTGAGCCCATCGATCAGGGGACTTAGACTGCTGCTACAAGTTTGTGAACGGTACGCGCTAACACATGGTCTTAAATATAATGAGAAAAAGAGCGAAATGTTGATTTACAAGGCTGGTAAAAAGTGCCCATCTTATGTTCCACCAGTTTACTTAAATGGAACAGCCTTGAAAACAGTGTCGTCCTTTAAATACCTCGGTCATATAATTACAGAGGACTTAAGGGATGACTTGGACATAGAAAGGGAGCGGAGGGCGCTGGCGACCAGGGCGAATATGATAGCACGTAGGTTCAGTAGATGTACAGCCGAGGTAAAGATAACTTTGTTCAGGGCTTATTGTACATCTCTCTATACGTGTAGCCTATGGACTAATTATACGCGAAAGTCGCTTAGCGCCCTTCGCGTCCAGTACAACAATGCCCTGAGGGTGCTGTTGCGGCTGCCGCGCTGGTGCAGTGCGTCGGATATGTTCGCGCGTGCGCGCGTCGCCGGGTTTCACGGCACACTGCGCGCGCGCTGCGCCGGTACGCTTGACAGGCTGCGCGCCAGCACCAACGGCATCCTGCGTGGAATAGCGGACCGATCTGACGGTCGATTCTTGGCGCATTGGACTATGATCCATGTAAATAGTAATACTAAGTACTAACATATGTAGTTAAGTTTATAATTGTTACTAACACCCTTTTGTTTTGATTGTTTTTATATGGACCTAAGTTGTTCGAAATAAATGCTATATTATTATTATTATTAAGTGTACTCTATAATGGCACCACTAATCTATAGTAAGGTATCCCAGGTAATAAAGGAATGTAAACTTAACATTTTACAGTCTAATGCTGACATTCAGAGACGAAAACTAAAGCTAAGACCGGTCTCAGAAATGTCAAAATGTACGTGATTTGGACATTTGTAAGACCAGTCTTTGCTTAGTTTTCGTCTCTGAATGTCAGCCTAAGACTTAGACTGCTTAGACTCTAAGCTATAGCTATTATTGTGTGAAAAGTGTTACTATTTTGTGCAAGAATTCTCGTAATTTTTTTAAAATTATAAATAACTAATTTTGACACGTATATTATTATTTTTTTGGCCCTTGTGACAAACTTAGTACCAAGTGGTTATATACTCTTTGGTTAGTACCTACACAACAATTTATGACATTTTAATTTTTAAGATTTTTGACATGCTTCTTAATATCACGTCCGTTTTTTGTTTTTGCGCGCCGATTGGTAAAGCATAGAGGACAAATATTATAAAATTAAGATTTGGCTGCACTATACTATAATGTAAGCAGAACAAATAAATGTATTTGATTTGATTTAAGTTTTACTTTTTTGTATTAACGAACTTTAAAATACTTAATATAATGAGCCAAGCACGCATTACAAAACTTAACTCGACTATTATCTCTTCATGGAACTGAAACCTGGCGGAAAAATCTAAAAAAGCAAACCCTGGTCTCTGCCTACCCTACATTTTTGGGATACAGGCGTTATATATTACATACGTACTTGAGTCAACTGTAAAAACACCGGCAGCGCCATTACAAAATATTTCTTTAGGGACTAAACTTAGGTTATCGAAAAAAAATCGATGTGCGCTTTAAAAAAGATCACAAAAACTTTCCAATTTTTAATCACAGTATTTACAATCTATTTTACATTTATGATGAGACTATAATTCTCTCGTGTTTATCTCGTATTATATTTCTACAAACCGCTCGTGGCCTAGTCGAACCGAGTGATTGGAATCAAGCACTTGAGTTAAGCTTCAACAGGCGCGGTCTGGTGCAGGGTGACCGTCCCGTGACTACCGCTAGTGGCATTTTTCCTAACGCTTCCGTGCTTAGCAAGGTACGTAAAGCCGTTGGTGCCGGCTGTCATGTATTGGCTGTCGTTAAGCCCTGTCTGAGGCCTTATGGGCGGCTTGATAACTTCTGACCGTAAGGCGCGCCACTGTCTTACAATCCTCCACCAACCCGGACTTAGCCCCCGTGGTAGAGTAAGGCCTAACCTTCTTGCGATGCAGGAAGAGACCCGTGCCCCCGCAGTGGGGACATACAAGGGTTGATACCGAAAGACAAAAATTTTATTCGATATTTGTAATTGTAATGAAACGCCATAGGAATCCATAGCTGACTGAGCTGTAAACGCTTTTATTAACTGCGAGATAGTTCTTTATCACGGGCCACGAAACCTCTGATGAATGGAATTATGACTCAGACATACTCCAGTCCCCGGCAATTGTTTCCGTAGGGGTTGCGGCACTCCTTCACGTTGCACTGAAGCTGGTAGCTGGTCGTACCGTTGCTCTTATATGGCGCCCGCCCGATGTAGTTGCCGCTGCGAGGGAAAATTCAGATTCAAAGTATGATTAACATAGTAGAAAAAGAAAACCTTATAGAAAATATTTATTTCTAGTTTTACAACTCATAACTTATTATTAACTAGGTTTAACCCATGGCAAAGAACAATGCTAAGTTTTAAAAACCTATTTAGAGGCTAAAACAACGATATCATTCCGATTAACAATCTAACTCGGGGCTAAATAGGTTTTTAAAATTGTTCTTAGCACGGGTTAGTGTATTAAAAATAAAAATAGTATAATCATGTGGGTACAGCGATATCATTCCGATGTAACAACCTAACTGCAAAGTAGGTAGTCGGGGCTGTAAGTGATGCAATTTACTTCAGCCAGATGTTGCTGCCTGTACGTAATACAGATAATAGTGTAAAGAGGTTCGAAATTTCACAGATGCCGGTGAGTCGCCCATTAGCTCAGTTGGAAAGAGCGCTGGCACGTATAGCCAGAGGTCGCGGGTTCGAATCCCGGCATGGGTGGAATTTTTAGCCTCTAAATAGGTTTTTAAAATTGTTCTTAGCACGGGTTAGTGCATTAAAAATAAAAATAGTAGGTATACTTTCAAATCCGTTTCTGAATGAAAAGGACAAGGTTCCTTGGGAAGATCGTTTAGTACTTTCTGTAAAAAGATGCAGAATAGTGAAAATATTTTGCACCTAAACCAATGATTTCCCAGGCATTGTTCCTTTTGAAAAATGTGCGTATAATGATTACATGGTATGGTAATTGTGTGGTATGGGAAAGGCTACTTTTACTAAGTTTATATATTACTAGCGGACCCAACAGATGCCCTGCATGCAGCGCCATCTGCCGGGCTGATTGGTGAATCTAAGAATATAAACCATCCAGGGCGCTACCCAAAAGCACATAAAAAACATCTGACTGACATACACATGTACAGTAGAATTACTTTATATATTGATATATTTATTAGTAAAATTGTTACCCAGGGCCGTAGTTGCAGACGACGTAGTATCTGTTCCACCCGCCGTCAATTACTTTGGACACGGCGCAACCAATGTAAGTGGTGTCCGACCATGCCATCTGAAAAAGGTGATTCGATAAGCTTTGGCCTCATGTATTGTGGGAAATATGTGTGGTTAATTTATAGGACGTTTTACTCGACACACAACTAGCAAGAACCGAGAGAAAATATTGTGAAAATATTGAGAACCGAGAGTTTATCAAGATGATACTTTGATGTACCTACCTACGCTTGAGATACATATTAGTAACGGCCTAAAACTCGGCACGGATCCCGCGTCGCCGTCGTTTAAATAAATAAAATTTAATCCAGTTGTTTTAAGTACCGCATTACGAAAACCAATGTTTTTTTAGGACACCTTACTGTACAATCAAAAAGCAGACTGTATGCATCTTTGTTTGTTTGTCCGTTTCATTCTTCCCTTGAGATTTAATCCACCAAAACTTCTAGACGGCAAATGATCGAAAATCTTGGTCTAAAAGGGGGAGGCCTTTGCCCTGCAGGGGAACAGCCATACTATAACATAACATTACATTTACATACAGGCACATACATTGCTTTTGGCCCCACACTAGGATACCCTGTGTCGTGGGAACCAGAAACAACGACATCACAAACATGTAAACATCCAAGACCTGGGCTTTTTTTCCCAGCCGGGATTCGAACCCAGGACGCGCCAGAGACGCGCTACCGCTACGCCACAGAGATCATCTATGGAAGCTACCAAAAAAAAAACTTTTTAAGCATAGATTATTGAACCGGTTTAGAAGCGTTGTTTAAGTGGTGTTGTTGGTATCCTTATACCTGGACTAGCTTTTGCCTGCGACTCCGTCCGCGTGGACTTTGTATGCACCCCCGTTCACGCCCACCCTTAAGGGCGTGAACGGGGGTGCAAAAAAAGTCCACGCGGACGGAGGCCACGAATTTAGAAAAACGGCGAAACACGTGTTCAACCAATTGTGTTGAAGAGCATTTATTTTAGGTTTTAAGAAAATTAGACAACATTCTTTACACCTCCCATACAAAGTTTGGCAATCGTTTTCGCGCCCTCAGGGGTTAAATTTAAAAAAATGCGTCTTATTCCTTGCCTACATTACATATAGACCCTCTGTGCAAAATTTCAGCTTTCTAGGTCCAACGGCTTGGGCTGGGCGTTGATGAGTGAGTCAGTCAGGGCTTTGAATTTTATTTACTTAGATAACTGCCTGACAAGCCTGACGATCCTGACAAAACTTCGTCAACATTCATTAGTCGTTGCATAGTTTCGGGTGAAACAAAACATATATTTATTACACTATTTTTATTTTTAATGCACTAACCCGTGCTAAGGAACAAATTTAAAAACCTATTTAGAGGCTAAAAATTTCACCCATGCCGGGATTCGAACCCGCAACCTCTGGCTATCCGTACCAGTATCCGTACTGGTACGGATAGCCAGAGGTTGCGGGTTCGAATCCCGGCATGGGTGAAATTTTTAGCCTCTAAATAGGTTTTTAAAACATATATTTTCCAAACCTGCGTGTAATGCCCAATCTCCTGCGTGGCCGACCCGTCAAAATCCTCGGGTGATAGCGGCCCGTATTTATAGTACTGGTGTTCGTCGAACCAGCTCCTCAAGGCCTGGTCCACGTTGAAGCGGAAGTTTGCGTCGGTCGTGCCGTACCAGTAGATGTTTTCGCCGGTTTCGAATCGGCCCGATGCTGTTGTGGGAAATGTTGGTTAGGCCTTGGCCACTCCAGTAGGGCGTGGGACGAAGTCGTGGAAAAGACGCGACGCGTTGTATAGAATTCGCGCCCTCGCCCCGACACCTTTCTATCTGGGCTTCGTCCTGTCCCTTCAGTACATTTTGTATGAATTGGAAGGACGACGTGTCTTTCCAATTCATACAAAACATAAGGCACATTAATAAAAATTTTTTTTTAAACCACCGATAGACAGTACGTTTTTCGAGTGTATGTATATTTATTTGTTACGATCTGTAGCCTAAACGATTTTTTATGATGGATTTTAGCTTGAGAGGTGTCTTTCGATTCGTCTGTCTGTAAAAAGCGGTGAGGCCTCAAATAAAATTAAATGCGAGACGCCACCTCCTCGTGAAATAATAATATGTAAACGTATAATATATAACCTGAAGGGTTGTAAATTTTCTTTAAAATGTGACAGAAACGGACCGGTGTTTTTGGTTTATAAAAAATCTTTTTTTAGTCTGTGGAGTCTTCAACGCAAACGAGGAGTTGGAACGTCGTTACGGAGACGCTTATGCTTTAGGCACAGATGAGATAATAGCTTTAGGTCTGCTCATAGCTTATATCAAACTAGGTACCTAACAGAGTACTACGAATGGTTTCATATCGTACGGAAACTAACAACATATCCAGTTTCATACATTTACTACGTTGGTCGGTCGGTGTATAAAAAACAAAGCGCAGTTAGAGTGATACAAAGTTATCTGACCCAGTGGAGGTGTCAAATTTTGTATGGAAACGTCAAGTTTACAATAAGAATCCGTCAGAAAATAAAATCGCGGCAATATCACACGCAATGCGTGCTAAGCCTTAATAACGTAGTCCAAAGACACATTTGCGACCGCGAGTGCAATTTATTTTAGAAACTAAAAGTAACGCTTACCTAGAGTTCTATCCGGATTATGTTCGTGAATATTTTTGTCAGCCCACTCTGCCGCTTTCTCAGCTAGTTCTTCGTCCCACACCTAGAGGAGGGAATTGAAATCATAGTTTATTTTGTTATAAGAAAGGAGAAATGAGACAGGTGGTAGTAAGAAACGAAGCCAGGCACGTCTGTGCGAGCGGTATGAAGTAGTCCAGCGGTAGAACGCCGGCCTTACGTTCGGGACGACGCAGGTTCGAATCCCGGCATGTTAGTTAGACCTGAGATTTCCGTACTTAGCCATTTTGGTGTACTGGTACACCAAGGATTTAGAAGGTTCAGTGTAGATGTGAATAAAAGAGTCACGGAAGTTTAACGCTCACAGGCACTAGGTATATTATAGTTCACGTCACAGGATTACATACACGGGAAAATACAGAAAAAGATACCGTCACTTATGGCTCTATCGGACCGACTGTCGAGGGGCGCTTGGCTGCAAGCCGCGCGGCCCAATCTGATAACTAAGCACAATGCATTACAATGTGTCACTACAGCCTCATAGTTTGGCCATTGTACGTAGCAAGCGCTGAGGTAAGTTAACACTTCAGACACTAGGGTTTCCTTGCGATGTTTTCCTTCACGTCAGCGAGTGGTATTGCTACTATAATTTCACAAATGTACATAGCTTTGAAACAAAGTCATTGGTACATGCCGGGGTTTGAACCCACGACCTCCCGGTTAAGAAGCCGGCGTTCTACACCGCTCCGCTACCACCGCTCCATCCCGGCATGTACCAATGGCTTTGTTTTTTAAGATACACACATTGGTAAAGTTGTAGTAGCAATACTAGGTACTTGCTAAGGTGAAGGAAAGCATCGCGAGAAAACCTGAGTGTCTGAGGTGTTCACATACCTCAAGGCTTGAAATTGCCAATTCACGGATGTCCGTATACCCAGCAGGACCCCACGTCTGATTCGATTAACGATTAAAGTTTCACTTACCTAGTAATTAGTACCTTCTGAAAAGTATAAGTAAAATAATAGTACCTTAACAGTTAGCCAGAAAACTTACATGTTTTGCCAACAGGACCCTTCGTTGTTAGAAGGTCTTCAGACCAGTAGTGTATGTCCCCGTATAGCGGTCAATTAGTACCTTTAGATTTTCCTCCTTTTCTTAGAAAAAAGTTATTAGTTTATAAGAAATATACCTACAAAAGATTTATTTTGCCAGCAGGACCCTTTTTTGTTTTAGGGTTTTCAGTCCAGACAATCATATTTCCAAACAGCTTAATTTGTACCTTTCATGTCTATGAGGTTCGTAATTAAATAACATCGAAATAAATAAAAAAAATGCTTTTCATTTTTAGGTGATATTAGACAGTCTAATATCACCTAAAAATGAAAGCTACGCTCCCATATTCTCTATATTATATGCTAGTCTATGCATATAATATAGAGAATATGGGAGCGTAGCTTCTGAAAACTGGTTGATCTGTGAACTGCTATCAGTGTTACCAGTATACTCAGTGTTACCAAAGGAGTTTGGTCAACAGCATACAAATAAAAATCAGTAAGAATAAAAAAACCGGCGATTTCCATCGAAACCAGTTACCGTAGAATTAAAAAATGTGTACACTTTATTAGGGTGAATTGCCGAAGCAAAAAAACACACGGCAAACCTGAGAAGGGTAGGGCAACATGCTGTTTTATGATGTGCTATATTTTTATATTCTTTTTAATGCAGTAACCCGTGCTAAGAGAGAGTATTCTAAAGAGATTCGAAATTTCACAGATGTCGGTAAGTCGCCCATTAGCTCAGTTGGGAGAGCGCTGGCACGGTTAGCCAGAAGTCGCGGGTTCGTGTCTCGGCATGGGTGGAATTTTTGATATCTAACAAGGTTTTTTGCTATATTTTTTTTAGTAAAGTATGTACTTCTCTACCTTGGCAAAAATGAGTTACTGCGTATATTAGACCCAAAAAAAATTGTCAGTCATTTTATCATCACTGTGACCTGCCCTGAACCCAACTCCGCTCATGAAAATCATAGCCTGAAAATACGATTTATTATATGGATTTGAATCTATTTTCATTTCATCAAATTAAATAGTCTATCAAAAAAACCATTTGTTTGTCTAAAATTTTCCTCCTTATACATTTGACAGGCAGACAATTTTGTCCGGAAAAAAGTTATAATTTTAGTGGACAGAAAGTTTTTAATAAAATAGCTATGTCAACATTGCATTGCTGCGCCCCCCTCAAATTTACTCACTTCGGTTGAGTCCGGCATGAGCTCTCGGTGCGCTTGCACCGGTCGCAACGTCTTGTTGTTTCCCGCCAAAAAATTTAGTTTATCATTTCATTGACATGGGGACAATTTTTTTTTCGTTTCGGTGGCCATTAACAACAAAACTTACAAAACCTAAATAGGTTTTGACAATAGGACAATTTAGATTGTCCTCATCACGGGTTAGTGCATAAAAAAAGAATATACATTATTATCATTATCAACTACTTTTATGTTCATTTCATTTATTTCAAAATTGTGTATTAAATTCATCTTTGTTTGAGCATTGTTTATATTCCGCACAATAATAACATATTTAATATCCGACAGACAACCAAAGTTATTATTTCAGTGGATACTTTTCATTTCAGGAGACACATCAAATTTTATTACTGAACATTTAAGTAAGTCTTGATGATAATTGACGTCCACTCGCACGCATGTTACAAAAAAGGCTAAATTTTTATTTGTTACCAAAGAAACATATTAGAATGGGGCTGGAATAAAAAAATCTCACCGAAATTACACAAAAAAAAATTTTGTTGAAATTCACCCTAATGTATCCATGCCAAATTAGTCTTTGAAATTATGTAATTGGATTCGACGGAAATCGTCAGTTTTATTTATTCTTACTGATATTTGTATGCTGTTGACCAAACTCCTTTGGTAACACTGAGTATACTAGTAACACTGATAGCAGTTCACAGATCAACCAGTTTTCAGCTACACTCCCTTAAATTCTTTATATGCATAGACTAAATCTGTCTAATTTTACAAAATGAAAAGCATTTTTTTTTTTATATAATTCGATGTTATTTAATTACGAACCTCATAAACATGAAAGGTACAAATTAAGCTGTTTGGAAATATGATTGTCTGGACTGAAAACCCTAAAACAAATAAGGGTCCTGCTGGCAAAATAAATCTTTTGTAGGTATATTTCTTACAAACTAATAACTTTTTTCTAAGAAAAGGAGGAAAATCTATAGGTACCTACTAATTGACCGCTATACGGGGACATACACTACTGGTCTGAAGACCTAACAACGGAGGGTCCTGCTGGCAAAACATGTAAGTTTTCTGGCTAACTGTTAAGGTACTATAATTTTACTCATACTTTTCAGAAGGTACTAATTACTAGGTAAGTGAAACTTTAAACGTTAATCGAATCAGACGTAGGGTCCTGCTGGCTATACGGACATAATTCACGGTGGGCACGTGTGGAAATTAAGCCAATTCTCTCTCTCTCTAACAGAAGTTCTGTGCCCTGCAGTATGACTTATATAGGCTACACTATGTCAGTCAGTCACCTTTGAGTTATATATATTTAGACATGAAAAAGTGGACAAAGTAGGTACTCAACACAATCACTCGTCCTGGCCCAGTTTTCAAATGTTTTCCTGATTTTTACATACACATACATACATACATAACCTCACGCCTGTATCCCAGAGGGGTAGGCAGAGACCAGGGACTGCCACTTGCCACGATCCTGACAGATCACCTTCGCTTCATCAACGTTCATAAGTCGTTGCATGGACGCACGCCGGTTCCGGGTACTTTCTTTCCTGATTTTTAGTAAGACATTATAGACAAGTAAAAAAAGAAGGAAAAGCAATACTTGAATGTGACAATTACGTTTTTATATACAATGGCAAAAAGAGCGGAAAAAACGGTGTCGGTTTCCTCATAAAAAAAGAGATGAAATGTAACATAATAGATATAAAAACTGTATCAGATAGAGTCATACGACTAGAAATGTGCCTAAATAACCGCATTGTACATTTAATACAATGTTATGCACCGACAGAGAGTTCCACTATCGAAGAATTAGACATATTTTACAAAAATTTACGAGACGCCCTTGAAAATACAGGAAAGGATACAATAGTCATGGGCGACTTCAATTCAAAAATTGGTTCTCCAATGGCGGAAGACAGAAAAGTCATGGGCCCATGGGGTTACGGCGAAAGAAATGAGAGAGGAAATACGTTGATCCAGTTTTGCTTTGAAAACCAACTCTACATAACGAACTCACATTTTAAGAAAAATCCCAAACAAAAGTGGACATGGGTCTCGCCGGATGGTAAGACACGTAATGAAATTGATTTTATTTTAATTAAAAATATACAAAATATTTCAAACTTAGAAGTGATAAACACCACTTTTTCTACAGACCACAGATTAGTTAGAGGAAGTTTCGCACTCTACCGTAATAAAACCAAGTCACGGAAACAGTACAGAGGTAAAGTAACTCAATTAAATCCCCTAGAGCAAGAATCACTCAAAAATATATTTTCCACCCAACTAGAAAGTATAAAATCTGATAATAATATACAAGTAACATATGAAAAAATTATTCAGAAAATCAAAGAATCTGCAAATAAGCTGCCGAAAAATATAAACGAGGATAAACCTACTATGTCACCGTATGTAGAGACACTAATAAATGAAAGAAATAGGTTAAAAAACAAAGAAAATAGAACACGCTCTGAAAAAAATAAACTATCCGCACTCTACAAATTAATAAAAAAACAAATAAAACGAGACTTTAAAGCACATAGATTCAAAATAATAGAAGAAGAACTTGAAAAAAGGTCTTCTATTAAAAGGGCTCACATAAGGTTAAACACATGTAAACCATGGATTATATCCCTGAAAAATAAAAATAATAATACAATATCAAGTAGACAGCACTTAGTCCAAACTGCATCAGAGTTTTATAAAAACTTATATAGAAACGACGATACAAATAGCGAGTATAATAAGCCGGAAAAGGATGTATTATGTGTCGTGCCACACTTCCTACAGAGCGAGGTACAAAATGCAGTACAACACTTAAAATCTATGAAAAGCCCAGGCGACGACGGGATAACAAACGATATTCTGAAAGCAATTGTTGAGCCCCTTGCACCAATACTAACAGATCTTTTCAATGACATACTGACACATAACATATTACCAACACAGTGGGGAATATCTCTTATAACCCTTTTATATAAAAAAGGAGATCCAACAGAACTGGGAAATTATAGACCGATATGTCTCCAACAAACTATTTATAAAGTCTTCGCAACAGTTCTATTAAATAGAGTCTCAAATATTTTGGATAGTAACCAACCGAGAGAGCAAGCCGGCTTTAGAAGGAATTACTCAACCATCGACCACATTTTTACACTGACGCAATTGATCGAAAGGCATGTGGAATATGAAAAGAAGCTCTACATAGCCTTTGTAGATTACGCCAAAGCATTCGATTCCATAAAACACGAGCCTTTATGGAGAGCGCTGAAGGAACAGGGAGTGGAAAATAGATACATAGAAATATTAAAAGAAATCTACAAAAACAGCAAGGCTGTGGTGAAATTAGAAAGGAAAGGAGAGCCCTTTGATATCAGAAGGGGTGTAAAACAAGGTGACCCGATTTCGCCAAAACTATTTACTGCTCTACTAGAACATGTTTTCAGACAATTAAAGTGGAAAAATAAAGGCATAAACATAAATGGTGAATATCTCAACAACCTACGCTTCGCAGACGATATTGTCCTAATATCCGAGAACCACAAAGACTTGGAATTCATGTTGGATACGCTAGACAAAGAAAGCAAGAAATGTGGTCTACATATGAACACACAAAAAACCTTTGCCATGACAAATAGTGAGAAAATACCTATAAATACCGAATCACAATCTATACACTATGTAGATGAGTATGTATACTTAGGCCAAAATATATCATTTGTACAGCAAACAAATCGGGAAGTCGAACGCCGAATTAAGAAAGCGTGGGGTAAATATTGGGCACTAAAAGAAATATTTAAGTCAGATATCCCAATACATCTGAAAACAAAAGCAATGGATTCGGTGGTGCTTCCTACATTATTGTATGGATGTCAAACTTGGACCCTTACCAAAGCCATAGTACAAAAAGTGAATGTCTTTCAAAGAGCAACCGAGAGAAGCATGCTAGGCATCAAACTAAAAGACCGAAAAAGGAATAAAAACATAAGAGACAAAACTAAGATTATAGATGCTGTCGAGCTAGCTTGCAAGTTAAAATGGAGATGGGCTGGCCACACGGCGAGAGCAACGGACAATCGATGGAGTGAAAAACTCCTGCACTGGCATCCCTACGAAGCAACGAGACCGCGCGGGAGACCGCGGCGGCGCTGGCAAGACGACATCGCTGCAGTGGGCGGAGCCACGTGGACACGCCAAGCCAGGGATAGAAGATACTGGCACTGGATGGAGGAGGCCTTTACCCAAAAATGGGTACCCCTTAAAAACCCTAGTATAATATAAATCGGTATTAATTAATATTATTATAATTATTATGTAACGTCGATGAATTAATCAGCTTATTAATTACGAATAGAATTTATTTACATACATCGCAAAATAAGTTAATTATTAAATTATATTATGTTAATTACGAATATACTTTTTGAATGAACACTAAAATAAGTTTATTTTATAGATTATTTGTCAAAATTAATTGTTTGTAAAATTGAATTGAATAATTTAAGTAGAATTAGTTACTAACTCAGCATAAGTATAATTTATTTTACTAACACATTAAGGACTATTAATCAACTGCATAAATAAATGAAAAAGAATTACTGTTAAATTTACCAATCTAAAAATAATGTATTTAAAAGTGTATTATATTATAACTAGTCATATTGTGAGTTAAAATGTAAAAATGCATGCTTACCTGAAAGAGGGAAATAAAAGGCTATATTATTATTATATTATTATTATTATAGACATTAGCCAAAATTCATAGTACTATGTCAACATATTTTATGAATTTTAATTCCCTTGAGTGTCTAATTATAGTTTTTTGCGGCAGAAACAAATTAACTGTTTTTGCGGCTTGAAGGGCGGGTACCTATACAGTTTTAATTTCATGTCGATCCCGCCACGCGTTTCCGAGGTAAAGGGTCTTGAAAGATCACAAGAGAAAGGACCACAAAGTAACCTTATAAGTGTTGAGAGGAACCGAAAACAGACTGAGGCAATTGGCGTAAAGTACGGCACCACGGGAATCAAACCACCCACCCATCTGTCGTGGTAAACAAACGTGTTACTGCTAAACCTTTAGACTATACATCGTCGTCGTCGTCGTCAGGTTATACTAGTCCACTGCTGGACATAGCCCTCCCCTAAAGAGCGCCACATTGTGCTATCATAGGGGGTAATACCCATAGACTATTATTATGAAGCCGTTGAATTTTTAAATTCAATGCTAAACCTATTTTACATTTAGGCCTATTTTACATTGGATGACAACCGTAACTGCAAGACACGGTCGCACCCTTGTAGTTCCATACATTTACCGAGCCAGTATAGTGAAAACTTTGCATGAACACTAGCCCAAAGACGTCGTTACAGTTACCAACATAACTTGAGTGGATATTTCACCTACCACGGCGTTCATCTCAGCAGCCGCGGGTTGGCCAAAGATCCTCCTCTCGGCCAGCCAGCGTCGCCTCACGTTGTGACCCTCCACAAATGTGCGGATTTGGTTGCATGAGAGAGTCACCACTGCAATTACAAAAGAGTTACTAAAGAAAAGGACTTGTTTTAGAGAGAGATTGAAACATAAAACTATAAAAAAACTCTAGTAGAGTATTTTGGTTGTGAAATTGAGTATTTTGGTACAGTCGACAGCTGATTTTAACCATAAATTCGAATTCTTAGTGGTAGTCGCATAGGTGAGATTGTCACTAATAGGAAATAACATTTTCTAAGGTTAACACGAGTACTAGACATAATTAGAACTGTTTTAATACGGATTTCACTCGTTTATTATATTTTTTTTTTACAATTTTCCGACGTTTCGGCACTTTTACAGGTGCCGTGGTCTCGGATGACTGAGGTCACCTCAGAAAAATTCAGAAAATTGTAAAAAAAAATATTATAAACGAGTGAAATCCGTATTAAAACAGTTTTAATTAGGAAATAACAGTTCAAAATCAATTGTTGAACACACTCTTGCACATTAGGATTAGTCAAACAGTTTCGGCATGAAAGTTACTTTTCTTTGAAAATTTCTTGAGATAAATCATGAAAATTCGGTCTCTAACACTTACATAACGTACTTAAAATATGTATACTTGACTTTTATTCAAATAGAAAAAGAGATGACATACTTTTAATGAAAATGAAAACATAAAAATGTCTCAGAAACATAAAGACGGGATAAAAAAAACCGCAGGTCTTTGATGTTTACAATGTTCGTGATGTCGTTGTTTCTGGTTCCCACGACACAGGGTATCCTAGTGTGGGGCCAGAAGCAATGCATGTGCCTGTACGTAAATGTTATGTTATGTCTGTGGTAGGTAGTCTTTCCCAAGGAAATTCTCTACCAGAGAATATTTATACGGCGATTAAGAATGTTTTGGAGTCGTGTTTTTGTGAATGAAACCGGTAATGTAAATCAAGATACGTAGGTAGGTACTGCGTATATTTCTTGATTTACGTAGTACCCTTTATACGGTAAAACCCAAATATCGTAGAATGCTTTGTCTTTTTTTATTTCTCATTCTTAATGTAATTACAAATGAGAAAGAAAAAAGTAGTATGTTATTTTCCATGTGTGTACTTTTGTGGCCATTTAAAAGTTTTCTTTCTTTGTCAAATTTTTCATGTTATTGAGCTTAGTTGTCATAATTTCATGAACTGCAGCCTCATTTCATAAAAACTATGACAACTAACCTAACCAACAGATTAACAAGTAAGAAGACTCAAATAAGTTTTATAGTCGATTAGTGTGATTATACCTATAATTAAATTGCCAAAAACATACCAGACTTTATTTTTTAAATGCATGTAGTTTGTGACGTACGCTCTTTGTTAGATACGGCTAGGTAAAACTATTTTCCTACTGAATAATAAATAGGTAAGTAATATTCATACTGATAGTAATTGTAAGTAATATTCATACTGATAGTAATTGTAATAAGGGGAAATAAAAAATATTTACACTATCGGTAGTTTAATTATGCATTAAACACTATGACCACATTTATCAAAATTTTACTCATTTAATTACAATAAATAATAAATAAATAAATATTCATGAACATAATATTACACGGATCTCGTTAGCCCCATACTAAGTATAACTAAATAACTTGTGTCACAGACACTAACTTGACGATAGATATAATACAATAAATACATAGATAACATCCAAGACCCGAGACAAACTAGAAAAGTTCGTTTCCTAGTTTGACCCGGCCGGGGATCGAACCAGAGACCTTCGGTTTTACAGCCAGCGTGCCAAACCGCTGCACCACCGAAGCCGTCGTTTGTCACAAAAAAATTGTGCGAGCGAAACACCATGCTTCACGTAACAACAGCTGTACCAAGACAAATTGTTTTATTTAAAATAAGCAATTTTGACAATAAGAAAAAAAAGGATTAATTAAAAAGACAATTGTATCACTTATGATGAGTTCTAAAACCGACTTATGGCATTTTAAATAAAAATATAGGTAATTTCTGCAAAAAAACAGAATAAAACTTGAAAATTTTGTTTGCGTAGCAATTTCATCGAAAACTGCCAGGATTAAATCGATCCGAGAACCCGAGAGTAGACTTTAACGTTTGTTCTCTTAGGGCGAGATAAATAGTCGTTGCTTAGCCCAAGTCCGTGCTCAAGCTTCCCTAAGCATTACTTCAGGCTAACTTAGCTAGTATCAAAGTAGACGTTTGCTTAGCTAAGCATGTTCTTAGGCCAATGCTAAGAATTAGTCCGGGTTTCGCGACTAAAAGAGTGCTAAATTACTGTCTATGATAGACAAATCGATTCTTAAGCAAGTGCTTTCGCTAAGACTCGTTCTTAGAAGCGACTATTTATCTCGCCCTTACTGACCAGTGACGTCACTAATTCCTGAGCGACGCCAAATTGCTCAAGAGCGATTTGACGGTCTCTAAATGATTTTTTATTCCCTTAAAATTTCCACCCATGCCGGGACTCGAACCGTGGGGACATACAAGGGTTGATAACGACATTTACTTTTCTAGGTCAGTGCCAAAAAAGCAACTATATTTTTTCCGCTTTGAAGTAATGAGCTTTCTATTTTCAAGCCAGTTCGACATTTTGATAATTTACCTCTTTGGTTGCCCTGTCTCGGAGTAAAAGATAGTTCCATCTTTAAATTACACGAGAGATATGAGTTTACTATGTAATTTTTTTAGCCGTTAAATCACGACAGATACGGATTTTCATACAAGTTTTACCGGCCGCTGCTCGCGTGTATTTGGCCCGCACAGCAATTTCGATTTATATCCAAGGTTTCGAAATAATGCTCAAACCAAGCACGTTTGTGAAAATAGATTTTAAGTTGTACATAGCTTGCAGTACATAGCTTGTATAGTATATATAATACTTTTTTTTAACAAATATACCTACTATACAATTTTAATTTAACAACAATTTTCTTTCAAATCTACACATTTTGTTTATGTAGAGTTCCATTGCGCTTCATGTAAAAATTTGAAACACTTTTAAAAGTTTGCATTATACATAGAACTGTCACACCTAACAATGTAATATCTATTATCTCGCGATTATTTATGAATATATCTCTCTTCCTTGTATTTCTAAAATTTTATGTCATCGACATTCTGTTAAAATTCCTTTAAACATTAATTAAGAACCTATTTAGAGTCTAAAAATTCCACCCATGCCGGGACTCGAACCCGCGACCTCTAACCGTGCTAGCGCTCTCCCAACTGAGCTAATGGGCGACTCACCAGCATCAGTGAAATTTCGAACCTCTTTACAACACTATGTATTACGTCCTTAGCACGGGTTAGTGCATTGAAAAGAATATAATTTAATTAAGAAGGATAATACAAATGTCATGTACATATTATGCCAAGCAAATTAATGATTTGTTATAATGTATTTTTTTAAATACACGTTGTTGAACACATAGTTTTGTTACGACGTGGTAAATGGTAAGCCGTGGTCGCTGCCTACTACTCCGGAATATAGGCGTGAGTTTATATATGTACATTTATTTTATTACATTTTGTCGTGGTTCGCATGCACATAATAATATTTATATTCATACGAACCACGAAAATAATTAGTTCGAATAAAGAACTTCTACTCCTGTAGGTTTCCCTACCAGGATTTCTTTCTTCGCATTACTTGTCTCTTGCCGTTTTAGTCATTTAAAATTTAATTAGTTTTAATAATGGAAATATTTAATGACCAATTGGACATAAAAAGTTATCGTTGAAGTCCAAATAACGTTGTTAGGAAAAGGAAAATATATTTTTGTCCAGATCACAATTGATATTTGGACTGGTCATTCTGTCGGGTCAGCTAGTGTCAATAATTTTAATATTCGCGCCAAAACTGTTCCACCGAAGTCCTATTAAACTCCTGAAGTCCTGAATTAGTAATAGTAACAGAAAACCACAGACACTCTAGGTACTTACATTTGCCCTGGACGAAGCAGAAAAACAACAAGACCAACAAAGCGCGAAACATAATTGTTAAATCTGCAGTAGCTCGGTAACCAAGGAACATAAGCACTAAACTAGTTGGTACACGCTACTGGTGTTTAACATTATATAGTACGAGCAAACAACTCGCATTGTAGTCGTGAACCAGTGCAGGGTTGGCACTTAAAAACAATGACGCAAAGAAAATTATTTGAGACACGATTTTTTGCTGCTATTCACTTTATCGTGCTTAGATACACTTAGATATTCGCTTATAATTATTTTTAGTGGCTTTTACTGCAAAAAAAATGCTATGATCAACCCTTGCATGCTAAATGTTCAAAGGAACAGAAGTGAATTAGACGAGGAAAGCAAATAAAAGTGTTAGTACACCCAGAATGTTCTGTATCTGTGTTTAAATTTTTTAAATGTTAGTTTCTACAACCCTAACGCACAGCCTCTTTAGAAAATTAGCATGAAATAGCCTAAACAATTGAAAAATCTTTCGACTGACGTACGAGACAACATATCGAATCGACGCCAATACATGCGTGAAAAGCGCCTTTTTAACAAACGGTCTATTTCAGTTTCACAAACTAAGGCCTAAAAACATTAAACACTTGTGGCCATTTCAATAAGGCACATTTTAGATTAAATGGTTTGTGATGTACTGCCGCGTGGGTCTAACTGATTTCACTGTATCGTGAAACAACCGGAGTAAAGTTTTGTTATTCAAATATTTGAAGACAAGTACCAGGAATGATTTAATACATTTTTTTCCTGTGTGATACAATTATTTTTCACATCTTAATACGTCATCAGTTCTGTTTGCCTCAGGTTGTTTACTTGCTGATAAGTCTTACAACATGACACATGCGACTTGGCAAGTCTTAGTATTACTTACAAGTTGTTCTTTGATTAAAAAAAATTACCACCAGTTTTTGCTAACTGCACAAATCGGAAATAAAACAAAATCATGTACAATTTTGATCATTTATTGTGTTTTATCTTACACTTTGTCTTAAAACGGTAAGTTGACTCTCACAGATCATACATGGAATAATACGCGTCACTTCCTTAATGAAAGAAAATACACACTACCTCTACTCTTGGATTTACCTAAGGATAAAGGGCCCTACTCACACGCCTGCGGCGATGTTTGGGGAGGGCCGTTAATTGCCTCCTAATTTGTGATGTGTGTCAAGCAGGCAAGTGTAAATCAGGGCCTTAATTCTGTTAATGTATTAATAGGATGACAAATGCATGAAAGAGTCTACGCGCGCACACGTGTCAAACCGTCTAGGCGTCAATGAGATGAATAAACATGTCACGTGATGGGACGTTAAATCTGTTATTATTTTATAATGTGATGTTGGCAGAGGCGCGTAACCTTCTCCGATATCGCCAAATTTTGTAAACGGTTCTTACTTTTTCAAAGTATTTTTGTAGTAGCCTCACAGAAGTAGTAAAGGCTACGTCAATTTTTTTAATACATATTAATAGTGTTCCTGTGATGCAGGAGACCCGTGCCCCGGCAGTGGGGACACACAAAGGGTTGATATCATCTTTAATATTTTAAAAATCTATTTAGAGGCTAAAAATTCCACCCATGCCGGGATTCGAACCCGCGACCTCTATCCGTGGCAGCGCTCTTTCCAACTGAGTGAATTTCCGGTTTATAGGTTTTTAAAATTGTGTTTAGCACGGGTTAGTGCATTAAAAATAATATAATCTTTAATATTGTTACCGCCATTTGTATGCCCGTAAACGAAGCCATATCCCGACCGCACTAATTCTCCCCTGCCGCAGGTGTGTGAGTACCTTTATATTGTCCCATTGCTCGCGATATCAGGTAAAAGCGTTGTGTATAGGCGGTTCACTTATAAGTTGTAAGATATGTAAACACAAATTATCTTGACAACTGATTTCATGTTTTGTTTTCTCAAGACAAATCCAAGAATGTACACACACAAACATTATTACGCCGTTCATCACATACTTAAAAAGACGACCATTTGATAGTTCGTTACATGTAATTTCGTAATAAATAAGTATAAAATGTAAATCAAACAGATTAATGTACAACATAAAATGTCACATTTTGAGGTATTTTTTATAATCATAGCGTTTACAAAACTACAAAGTCATTGCATTTCGAAAACTCAAAAGATTAATCAAATTACGAACCAATGTAATTCTCCTTAGCATAATTATGTAGTTTATTTAATAAACAATTATTATCTTATACCTGGTCGGTATTTTACTTTTCTGTACGTTTCAGTAAGAAGTAAAACCTAATTGCATTTCATAGTGGTGTTTGAATTGATTTTTATCAACATTGTCTTCTAGTTTGATATGAGTCACTATTATTTTAACAAACCAGTAAAAAATGTATACAAATGTATGAAAATAATTAAATACAGTTTCGTGATGCATTCATCAGGATACTACGTAGCTAGATATTATACAAACCTAGATTATGTAGACTGAACACAATCTTCTAAGGATTCAATTATTTGATAAGAAATTTAATGAATAAAATTAGTTTCATTGTCATTATTTTCAAAGTATCATACTGAATATTGTTGTTATATTCATTTGTATTTTTTATATTGCTAAAATGTACCTAATAGTACCTTGGTACTTACTAAATAATAATTGTCTGATGGTAATAATTGTAATAAATAAAATACACCGACAAGTGAACTCATGTGCGTTGATCAAAACATGAATGCTGTTAATTTAGTCCGCTTTATTGATTTTTCATAATTTTTCGACATCTTTATTTTGAATAGATTTTACGAATAGTACCTATACATCGAAACAGACATAAATTACAAATAACGTCCATTTATAATTTTTCATATCGATTTCGTACATAACAAAATCTAATTTTACTATAACAGGTGTTGCAGAAAGGCTCACTTGAACTAGAGATTATACAAAAAAACTGGCCAAGTGCAAGTCGGACTCTCGCAGGAAAGGTTCTGTACCATATTCATTTAATTATTTATTTTTGAAGTGAATATACTCTGTAAATATAAAAAGCGTCTACCTGTTTGTTATAAACCGGTAGATTGTCGAAAAAACGGCAAAAAATCACGATTGTTATATGGGATCCCCCCTTTCATTTTAAATTATTTATTTTGGAAGTTAATATACAACTACATATTCTGTGTATACTTTAAGCGACTACATGTTGGACTATTGATATCGAGCAAAAATGGCAAAAAATCAGGTTTTTTGTATGGGACTTAACTATTTATTTTATTGTATTTCGTATTTGTAGTAGTTACAGTAGCAAATAAATAATATAAATCTGTGAAAATTTCAACTATATAGCTATCACGGTTCACGAGATATAGCCTGGTTACAGGCATACGGGCAGGCGGTCAGTGGAGTCTTAGTAATAGGGTCCCGATTTTACCCTTCAGTACGGAACCCTAGAAATATATCGGCTGTTCTATACTAATTTACGATACTCGTTCTAGCGAATGTATGAAATAAATGGGTTAAGCCAATTAACTTATTTTGCTATTTTAGCGTTGTTCAGATAATCAAAGTTGTTTGTGTTTGACGGGTAGAGTGGCCCCTTATCGAACCTTTCTGCAATCCCCTGCAGTTACGAAATATATGTTTCACTGAATCATCCCTGTACTCTAATTTCACCGTTATGTAACTAAGCATGTCCGTTTCGTGAAAGAAATGAAAGTGAACAACTGATATCTAAATTGAACCTACTTATATTTAAATTTAAAAAAGTCTACAAATAAAATCATTTGTAGAGTAAAAAAATAAGAGGAAATTACTTTCCACGTCTAGAATACACTGTGACGTTTTCCTATTTTTACAGCTGAAGGGGTTTTGATCAACTTTTTTTGTTACATACTATATTTGAAAAACTGAATGTCATTAGGCGAATATTTAAGGCCAGCATGCGCCAACGCCGTCTGATCGACGATCTGCGAATTCAAGGTAAGCTCTATACAGAGAATAGGTAAAAAAAAAACGCCTTGACCATGACATTTGCTGTTCATGGTCACTGGACAGGGTTGCCAGGCATACAATTTATGCATGGATGTGTCACTCATGGTACATGACAAATTTATGTTGTCATGTACCATGAGTGTCACATCCATTTATCTTAAATAATTGTATCAAACGCAGCCCTGTAGTGCTATAGTGTGGCCATTAGTGCTGTGCACTCCCTGAGGTACGCGCGGCGAGGTGGGAGGCGAAGAACAGAGTGCGCAGAAGCGCATACTGACAGAGCGCAGCAGCCGATTCTCCCCCCCCGTCTCGCCGCGCGCATACCACTACGCATTAATGGTACGCGCACCAATGGCCACACTATAGCACTACAGGGCCAAGTTTGATACAATTACAGTCTACAGTTTACTATGACAGTTATAAGTACATTGCAAAGCCCATTGCGCCTACTTGTTAATCAGTGGATTTATCGACTTTGCAATGTACATCGAACGGTAGTAAACCATGAAATAGGGCGCTGAACAAAACTCAGCGCTGTGGTAGCATTAGCGTAAGCTGGCCTAAATAAATAGTTTTGTCAAACGATTATCGTCAATAACGTTTCTTTTGTGCGGGTCAAAGTCCCTTCGTCTGCAACGCGACAACATTTTTGCCGAAACGTCAGCGTGTATAATGCTTCTTGCAGACTATGAGTAGTAGCTTTGTCCAAGTATACAGAGTAACTTCGTTAAATACGCAAGCGTTCAATTGTTCCACCGCACTAAGCGAAAACATTTCGAACGATGGAATTTTATGCATAGAAAGTGTAAGGGCACAAGGTACGACGCATGGTCTGCAAGCGGAATAACTAGAAACATTAATAATAAATAATCAAATTGTTCTAGTTACATCTAGTTGGTACTAGGGCTGTCCGTGCCACTGCTGTTTTCGTTGCCTAGCGTTGTGACGCCCTTTTTGTTGTTACCCTTTTTCTGTGTCTTGCTCAGAGTGGCCACCTCCTTTAGCAGGGTTTGTATCCTAGTATTCATTAGGGTGAATTTGGTATCGTTCAGGCGGTCCTTGTTTTTCATCTCATTGCGCAGCTCGGTTTGGGCGGTGAGATTCTGGGCTTTCAGCTCCGTTATCTGAAATGTTTCCAGGTGCGCTTTTACTAGCCGTCTTCAATTTGTTCTTTAGTTAACACCAGTCTTTGGCTGACTCGAAATTTGATGGACTTTAACTCAATTCACAACTTATTTAATCTCGTGGGATCTGGTGATGCTTCTATCGAAGGATGGTACGAAGAGAATACAGACTTGAGTTATGGGAACTTTAACAACACATAGAATATAAATTCGTCGTGTTAATCAATAAAATAAAACATATTTTTATTGCCAATAGCATGTCATGCCCTACTCAGTTACATGTAAAAGTGAATCAACTGTCGACTGTACAACCGCTCAGCCTCGTGAAGCCAAAGCTTCTGAATGTACGCTACTAACACACCACAGACTATAAACACCTACATGGTCGCACACGCAGCACAGAAATGAATATAAATATATAAATATAAAAAGTATAACACCGTAAGAGGTAGAGGAATGCTGCCAAAGCGCTACCCGCTGGCTGTGCGGGTGTCCGTATTCGGATGGGGTAAGCAATTAAAGAAACTTAGACAACACCAAAAGTATTTATAGTCAATCAGGAATCCATTATAATGCGATAGCGGTTCGAGTTCCTTCGACCAGCCCCAATATTTCAATAAGATTCCAATCGCCTTATTGCTACGATAGTAAGGAATTTGCAGTTAGACGTTTGAATCGCACAGGATTTGTGCGCATAATAGGCCTCTGACCTTCTCACGACTAATGGACGTGACACTAGACAGACCGATCTTCCAAAGCTCTACCAACCATAATTATGAAGTTACAACATGCATATTTAGGATCTTTCCTGTTAGTAAACATTTAGACCTATCTATTACTGTTTTAACTTTACATTGCCAATTGTGCATGCTTCGATTAGCACCGGAGACAAATTTGGAAACATTCACCATCCCTGCCTCACACAGTTCCCAGCGTCTGCACTGCGTGTGAACGCACGCATAGTCCTGAGCATTTTTATTTTCAACCAAAATTATCTAGCGACTATTCGAAACTACGCAGTCGAGATGCGTCCACGTTTCTAATCGTCTACTTTTAAACAAGCGCTCGCGAGTCGAACATGCGACTGCATCGATTCTTGATACACACGATGAACGGACGTAATACTTAGCGAGCGAGTGACGTCACCCGTGATCCCGCCAAATTTCCCGCGACTTGATCGCCTCTGCATCGATGCTCCTAGGAATCGCTAGTATGACGATGCAGTCGCGCGTTCGCGCTGCAAATAGTCGCAGTGTACAATCGGCCTACACGTTACGTGGCTGTCTGTTAGATGTCTATAACGCTGCACAGGTACATACCAGCTTATCTTTGGAGAGCAATTCGCTGTCCTTCTGCTGTACTTTCTTCTGCAGACTTGCGATGGTCTCCTTGAGTTGCGTCATTGCGACCACGTGGTCTGAACTGTTCGGGTCCACCTCGCCTGTTAGGATAAAAGAAATAGACACTTAAAAATAATTTCATTGGAAGATACAACATTTTCCTTGACAAGTCTTAAGAGAAAAAGAAATCAGAAGCGAATTAATAAATACATATTGTAAAAATTCCTAGTATGGTTACGTATTTAAAGATACTAATACTATTTACGAATCACTGTGTTTACCCTTGAGTAGTTTTATTTATCTGCTTTATTATAACGCACAGGTCAAGGCTCTATTAATGTGCAGATATAATGCACATTATGTAATTGCAACAATAAGATTGCGATATGATACTAATCACTGCTGCATATTACAACATGATTACATAAGTATTGTAATTATTTCAAACACAAGATTATACAGGGTGGTATGAAAGTCCTATCATATTAAAAACGAAAACTAGCCAAAACCAACGAATTCGATTTGGGCCTAGCACTGAATTCATGAAAAAAATATTTGCTGTTTCATACATCTGCCATGAAATTTATTATGGAACAGCAGACTATCTTTACCTGATTTCTAGGTTGGCCCTGAAAGAAAAATGGTTTGTACAGACAACGTCCAATAAAAAAAAATATTACTGTAACTGTAAAAAATATATAAGGGTTTAGCCTTAAAGAACACTAAGTTTTATTTGATTTTGACCGGATCAACATACTAGGCTTTTTATGGGAAGAGTCCGACCAGGTTTCTATGTTTTGCACTACACTAAGTTTTCCTAACACCTTGTACAGAACAATATAATTTTGATAGATTGTAAAATAGGTTCACCTTGCATAGGATTCATCTTGGACTTTTTCTCCGACGGCTGAGCGTCATTCAAAGATCCATCGCCGGAGTTAATAGACTTCATCATGTCTGATTTGCGCTTCTCCTTGTGACTGCTCTTGGACCTGAAAATATAAGCAAAATGTCACGGAAAGGCCTAGAATCGTGGACTACTTACTGAGTAGCATTCGCACAGCGTTGCGCCGTTTTCTAAAGGGATTCGGCTGGATTTCGAGTGTTAAGTTTAGCCATGCTATTTGTATTGTGAATCCCTTTAGGTAAGGCAGGAACAGATATACAGTGCGTCCCACGGCTATGCCAAAGGAAGGGAAGGTACCTTGAATATTGTCGATGGAACATTTTGCTGAAAGAAGCTATTATTTTTGCATTAAAAACACTTCAAACTGCATTCATATATTTTTTTAATACTTACAGGAATCGAACCCGTTACACGAGAAAAAATCCGGTAGCTTTATCATACCGATCGAAAGGTTACTATATTATTTTGTGAATACCAGTGTCCGAAATAAAAGGAAGGATGTCTTCTTGTACTGTACAATACTTGATTGTACTACATTTTTATATATAATTTCTGTTACTGCTTTTTCTGTGTACAATAAAGAATATTCTATCTATCTTTCAGTAAAGTATCTCATCTAAAATAGAATCTTTCAAGTACTTTCCCTCCATGTGGCATAGCCGTGGGACGCCCCGTACGGTACGATTATATAAGAGGGCCTTTTGAGGCGTCCACATATAAATGAAGTTTGGTTTTAGTTTACATATGACATGGCAAAAATCAAGGTTTGACTGCGTTTAAAATTGCGAATAGGAATTGAAGCAACAATTTGAGCCATGTGGGAAGTTTCTATAAGGCTCTTATATATTTTTCATAAATTTATTTTCAATTCTGAACACGAGTCAAACATATATGTGTCCTCTGAAACTTTTATTGGGATCCAGCATGTAGTTTTAAGTTAAAACCACAATACATTTGCAGTGGAAATACCTCTTGAGGCAGCCTCTTAAAAATAATTTGGTAAACTATTTGCCACTTGCTTACACAACATAGCCGACAATCTAGTTTAAGGGAGAGGCACATAGTTCTAAAATTACTTTTTTAAAGTAACAATTATAAAAAAAACATTTAGACCGATTGCTCTGGCATACATGCAAATGAGGGCTTAAATAAATTTAACACATGAATCATGTTCGAAACAAAAAAAGGCAATGTGCCTGTATTGTGATAAAATGAAAATGTGCATTAGAAAAAACGAAAAAGTACATAACAGATTTACGAACAGATACAATACTTATTAAAGTGTTTCAATTACCATAGATTTGGGTATGTCCACCAATTACTGGCATATTGAAAGCAAAATAAGCAAAAATAGTTTTATTTACATGGGGACATTGTTGTAATAATATGGAATACTTGAAATTGTAGTACCTATGCATTCTTAGCAAATGGGATTTCAATTGGTTTCAATTGTAGTACCTATGCATTCTTAGCAAATGGGACTTTAGTTGCATTGGCACTTTTCTCAATTTTCTTTACTTTTCTCAACATTCTCAACTCAATGTAAAATAATAGAGAAATAATTTGGAAAAACTTTACACCAGCCAAGCCAACAAAACTAGGAAAATGCCAATTGTGAACGCGACTTCAGAAAAAAAAAATAGGTGATTGTCAATGCAAGTATTTTTAATATGCAACTAACGTCTACTGATATTATAATTATTGTGTGGTTATTAACTTTACACGTCGCACAGCTTAATAGATATTCTAAATAAAATAACCTAATAATGTGTCGGGAAATTACGTCAGGTTTCCTCATGGGCCATAGACAAGAGCATTAAGACAGAAGTTTTCAACCAATGACATTTTTCATAGAATATGTGTGGTTTACTATGACAATTCGATGTACATTGCAAAGTCGGTTAACCTAGTATTCATGGAAATATTTCACAGATCTTGTTAGCCCTATACAAAGTACAACTCAATGACATGTTTTATAGGTGCTTACTCGACGATTTAATAGAATAAATACATATATTACATCCAAGACCCGAGACAAACTAGAAAAGTTCGTTTCCTAGTTTGACCCGGCCGGGGATCGAACCCGAGACCTTCGGTTTCACAGTCAGCGTGCCAAACCGCCGCGCCACCGAGACCGTAAAAACCTATAACCTCCTATACATTGCAGACCAAGAAGGTATTCTATGCCTATAGTTTACAACACTGCTACGCAATGTACCTCGAATTATCATAATAAACTACGAATTGTAGTTTTATGAAACTCCGCCCAGTGCGACCAGCCAGTTATGGCCGACGTTTCGACAACCGGAGTACCAGATATGACTCACAGAGATAAAATCGCTTTTATACATGTTATCTATAATATAAAAATGAATCGCTAAATGTGTTGGTAAGCGCAAATCTCGAGAGCAGGACCGATTTCGCTAATTCTTTTTTAGAATATTGTTTGAAGGACGAGGATGGGTCTTAAAGAGAAAAAAAAATATTTTTTTTTTAAAGAATCGACTGTTGGGCGGTACGAAGTTCGCTGGGTCAGCTAGCCTTCTATAACATAAAAATGAATCGCTGAATGTGTTGGTAAGCGCAAATCTCGGGAGCAGCTGAACCGATTTCGCTAATTCTCTTTTTAAAATATTCCTTGAAGTACGAGGATGGTTCTTACGGAGAGATAATTTAAAAAAATATAAAGAAAAAAAAAAGAATTTACTGTTAGGCGGTACGAAGTTCGCTGGGTCAGCTAGTTTCTTATATAACGTCATATTCCATTTTGGTGTGCAATAAAGTATATTGTACTAATAATAGATTGCGCCTCATAACAATCAGCCTGGGTAGTACGACGACGCGAGTCGCGCCTTTTAACGTCGAAATTCGCGACTTTGCAGTACATTAATTGTCAAATTCTGACATTTCATCGCCACAAAACGCGTGATTCGTTTCATCGTGCTACCTATGCTGGACACTATTTATTAGCTAACCGCAATTTTTTTTTCGCGTTTCCAAAGTTGTCCACAAAGTAAAATGTTGCCCGTATTAACGATTTCAGTATTCCCGTTTAAAATACCAGAGAAAAAGCCGATCTAAAATAAGTAAATTACTTTTTCTCTGGCCCACCTCGTCAGGTTAAAGTTTACGTCAAACAACCTTCATCATCCAGTATTTTTAGTGAAGCCATTCAGAACTCACGTGGGCAAAGCCGCCCGCGTGACCGGAGCACGTTTTTCTAGGAAAGGGCAAAGGGGCGCATTGGCCAGTTGGCAACACATACAGAGAGTTAAAAATACTAACTGCCGCTTCGAAACTACGCATAAATATCTGGCAGGAAATCAATCAAAAGTTTGGATTATAAAAAAAATTATCGATTGAAATTACAAGGTTGCGGAAAATATTGATATATTTGTTTGCTCTTTGGGTTATATTAACAACAAAGTACTTGCGTTAAGAAGAAATTAAAAAGTACTTTGTTGTTAACATTAGTAAAAGTTAGTGAAGGTTCTCTGTAGCATATGCTAGTTTTCTTGTGTTACTTCAATATTGTCCATTTAGACCATTGTTGTAATATACTACAGTAGGTATAAACATTTTAGTGTGCCACGAATTAATTAGTTAATACAGTAATATTGCGTAATTTAAAAAATAAAATTCGTTTAGGAAAAGCTTTAAATTTTCGATAACATTCCTTGGTGCTATACTGGATGGATATTAATTTGTAAAAAGATGTGTCTTTTAGCCTTAATATCTTTTTTTTTACGTAGCCTATAAATGTCCTACAGCAGGGCACAGTAATCTCAGAGATAGAGTATGGGCTTAACTGCCACGCGTGCCCAACGGGGATTGGCAATTTCAAGCGCTGAGGTATTTGAACACCTCAGACACTCAGGTTTCCTCACGATGTTTTCTTTCACAGTAGGCGAGTGGTATTGCTACTGTAACTTCGCAAACTACGTATAACGGACTCAAATAATCTACTTGATCAACCCCGATAAAGTTTTGTTAGGAAATCTATAAAAAAAATTGGGTTACTTGAATCCAGATGGTGAGCAGCAGCGCCCCCTGCAGTACAATACCCCCTATGATAGCACAACGTGGCGCTCTTAAGGGGAGGGCTATGTCCAGCAGTGGACTAGTATAGCCTGACGACGACGACGACGAATCCAGATTAATTTACTTGAAATGTATAGTGCTTACGAAAGTTTTACTCAAAAAATTAGGTTTATTAAAAAAATCATTTATTGAATTAATTGAATATTCAAATTCGTTTACGAAAAAAATTCTTTTTAATTTTTGGTAAGAATTTTCAGGATGATTGTTCTACATTTTATACACGTACTGTAATGGATGCATATCTGAAAAATGTGTGACTTTGAGGCTCAATTTCTCCTAATATCCTAAGCGTAGTTTCTTCGGAATAAAGTTATTACTGATGAGGACAATACCCAGGTTTTAGGTAAATTAACACCATGTATACGGTGCGTCAGAAGCGGGCAAGGGTGTGTGCCCTGCCACGTGACTCCAAAAGTTCCCTTACATCATTAGGGCTGCCGCACTCTTATATACATTTATAAGCGAATGAAGCCTCTTAACCCTCTAACGGGCAGAGCTAAGTAAAAAGTTTCACTAGTTTTGGACTTGGTTCAGTTTATGGACGGAACTATAAGGTATATGCTTGGTGAATGAATAAGGGGCCTTCATTCGCTCTATGTCACGCATACAAATGTACACGCAACCACAGCTCGGTAAGATCGCCAAAATCTCCGCCCATAATCAAGTGATTTACCTCCTTTTAACCTCTTGCAAGATTAAGGTGGTTCGGGGTGCTAACTAGCGCCACCAATGAAATAAAAATCATAAATTGTACGAGGGTAGATCGAAATATTCGCGGCCTAACACATGAATACTTGAACTATTTTAATGTAACTGACCTCCTTCGATTTGTTTACTCTCTGGTTGCCACATTGTAAAATTCTATCGCAATAGCATTATCTGTTTTTAAATAAGACTAAATTTTGTGAGCCTAAGTGCAGCGTTTTTAAAAAATGGAGAAAATTGAGCAACGTGCGGTCATGAAATACCTGTTTAAAAAAAAACTAAGTCCAAAAGAGATTCACGAAGATATGTCAACAACATTAGGGGAATCTGCTCCGTCGTATACGACTGTGAAAAAGTGGGTTGCAGAATTTAAACGCGGACGAGAGAGTATTGAAGATGACCCTCGCTCCGGCCGGCCTACGACGTCTACGACTGAAGAAAACATCGGGAAAATCTGTGATCTGATATTGGCAGATCGGAGATTGACCATGAGGGAGATTGCAGACACTATTGGCATCTCGTATGAACGAACACAAAACATCATTGTCAATGAACTTGGAATTTCTAAGGTTTCTGCGCGGTGGGTACCCAGATTGCTTTCAGTTGAACAAAAACGAATACGGCTCACGATTTCTCGCGACTGTTTGGAAATGTTTGAGGCTGATCCACAAGACTTTTTGGCCAGATTTGTGACAATGGATGAAACCTGGGTACACCACTATACCCCAGAGTCAAAACAGCAATCCAAGCAGTGAAAAAAACCTGATGAACCGACTCCAAAAAAAGCCAAAACAATTTTGTCATCTGGCAAGGTGATGGCGTCAATTTTTTGGGATGCTAAGGGTGTCATCATGGTGCAAAAGGTGAAACTATAAACTCTGCTTATTACTGCACCCTTTTACGTCGTTTGCGTGAAACAATCAAAGAGAAAAGGCCAGGATTACTCAGCAAGAAAGTGTTGTTCCATCAGGATAATGCACGCGTTCACACGTCTGTTGAATCTATGGCTCAAATTCGTGATTGTGGCTTTGAATTACTGCCCCATCCCGCCTATTCCCCTGATTTGGCACCTTCAGACTTTCATTTATTCCCAAACTTAAACAAACACCTTGGAGGTCAAAAATTTTCATCAAATGAGGAGGTCGAAGCTGCGGTGGGTGACTTTTTTGTAGGCCTTGAAGAAACTTTTTTTATGACCGGCATACAGGCGTTGGAAACCAGATGGAAGAAGTGCATTGAGTTAAGTGGAGATTACGTGGAAAAATAAAATTACTTTTGTTTATATTTAATATTGTTTTCTTGCTGAGGCCGCGAACTTTTCAATCCATCCTCGTATTATAATATGTTTTATCTAAAAGTGAACATGAGAAATCTTAACTGTGACAACTATTTTTAACAGACTTCAAAAAAGGAGGTTATCATTTGGCATTGATCAGGGAAGCGCTCGTGGCCTAGGCGAACCGAGTGATTGGAATCAATCACTTGGTTAAGCAACAACAGGCGCGGTCAGGTACGGGATGGGTGAGAGTCCCGTGACTACCGCTAGTGGCATTTTTCCGAGCGCTTCCGTGCTTCGCAAGGCACGTAAAGCCGTTGGTGCCGGCTGTCATATAATGGCAGTCGTTAAGCCATGTCAGAGGCCTTATGGGCGGCTTGATAACTTCTGACAGTATGGCCCGCCACTGTCTTACAATCCTCCACCAACCCGGACTTGGCCCCCGTGGTGGAGTATGGCCTAACCTTCCTGCGATACAGGAAGAGACCCGTGCCCCAGCAGTGGGGACATACAAGGGTTGATAACGAATTGATCAGGGAGGCATCGATTGTCTTAAAGTGAAAACCATTTCGAGGAATAGGGATACTGATTACTATTAGGGGTTTAAATAGGTAAAATAAAAACGGATTATTAATATTTATCGCAAAATAATGTTCACTTAATTTTTCTTTCAATGACGTCATCATTGGCTCTAAAGCGGTAGTTCCATTGCCTACCAATATTAAAAAAAAAATCGCCAACAACAACATTTGTCAAACATCAACTTTTTTTTATCATGAATAAATTCAATGAACGTAGTTCATAATGCCAGTGGTGACGTCATACTTAAAAAACTTTAAATAATTAATGAAAAAATAATTACATCAAAAATATTGAAAATATTCAAATTAGTTTCTTATATTATAGTATATATTTTATATTTATAGAATAAAAAATAGGATGTGACAATGCCTATTCGAGGCGTATATTACTTATTACAATGTAGGATCAACAATGTAGGATCAACAATCTAGGACTTTTAACGATTTCCACCAAAAACGACCGTTTTTTGCGGATATCGATTAAAGTATTAGGATATTAATACTTTCTAGGCTATATGTTCCAAAAATAGTTATCACAGATATTAAGATTATTGAAGTTTACTTTTTGAAAAAAAAAACGTATTATACTCGTTAAACAATTTATGATTTTTTTTCCATTGGAGCCGCTAGTTACCGCCCCTAAGCGCCTTAATTATGCGGATGGGAATCGTTAGGACGGTTTTACGAGTTCTATTTAAGCTATGAAATATGAATACGAATCGTTATCCTTCGATGGATTAATCAATTTGCTATAAGCTTTTTCTATTGCTGATTTGCAGGGTGTAGTGGATTCTGCATTAGCCGAGCCCGGTAAGAAAAGCTATGTATTGTTTTGGAGATTATTTTAAGCCGCGGCTCCGCCTGCGTAGAAATTATCCTACGAGACCGCATTGCCGGGATATCAAAGTATCCTATGTCCCAATTCCATCTTTTCCTATATGTACGCCAAGTTTTCTGTAAATCTGTTGAGCCGCTTTTGCGTGATTGAGTAATCAACATCCAAACATATTAGTAAACTTTCATCTATAAAATATAGCCTACAAAACAAACAAAAACGGCACTCACTTGTGCCCCCTGTGTTTGTGTTTCTCTGTGGAGGACATGTGCTGCTGTGTGCGTGCCAGTGCCCGCTTGAGGGACTGGGTGCAGAGCCAGCATAGAAGTTTGCCATCCACCTGGAAGGAAGGCAGTAGAGTTTAGTGCGTGTTTCACAATTCAAAGTGAACTTCGTTACTAAGCTGCTTTTTTAAGAAGGCCCGGATGATATCTTTTGCATTATGAAAATTAGTGAAATTATCTGCGATATAACGTTGTGTAGCAAGATTAATTGTTTGCCTCACAATTTTTTTATAGGCTTGCTAATTTTGCATGCGCGAGAGGCAAGTGATTGTCCAGTTCTACACTTTTATAATCACGAAAGTAGCACTCATTATAATAGGCGTGACGACAGTGTCAAATAATCAAAGATTTAACAATATTAGTGATTTAGTTTTATAAAATTAGATTATCAATATTTTAAATAAAAGATAGGCAACCGAGGTTTTTTTTTATAATGGAAGAGGATTTAAATATCTTTCGTCGTGCCTATTGGCAGCACTGATTAAAATTTGTAGTAAATTAGTGAAATGCTGTTCTACGGGACCTCTTGGATACCCGGTTTGCGAAGATAACAAGAGCCAGTGCACACTGCAAGTAGTCGAAAGCAGGAAAATAACTAACAGAAAAAATGTTGAACTACCAACCTTTTTGCTGTCATCGTGGCGGTCGAATGCACAGCGCTGCTTGCACTGCTCGCAGGTCACTGCAGGCCCGTAGCGGCGCTCCGAGTTTGTGCAGCGCTGGCACTTGTTACCTGGTGGAAGAAATTCAAAATCAGGTACGATGCTACGGACAACCGAACTATGATCCCACACACAAATCTTGTCAACCGATTACAAATACAGCATCACAAAATAAACACATTAGCAAGAACTTTTTAGTTTTCATTACCTTATCATTGTATAAATGATGGGTGATATAAAACCTAGTCATTTCCTCCTAGCAGCAAGAATACTAATATATTGTATGTTATTTTCTTGTCATCACATCATCACACTAATATTACAAAAGGCGAAAGTTTGTGAGTGTGTATGTTTGTTACTTCTTCACGACAGGAGCCATTTTAATCAAATTTGGCATGGAGTTAGCTCACACCCTCTAACGCATAGGCTATGTATAGAAAAATATCTTATTCCCATGGGAAAATCGATAAACCACAGTTTACACCGTGGGGCACAGCTAGTGTACAATAAAGAATTACATTATCTTAATACTTACCAATGAATGCAGCGATGATGTTGCAATATTCACAGGCCGTGGGTTTTCCATAAGCCTTCACATTAGCCTCACATTTCTTGCAAATAGAAGAGGTGTTAGACTTGCTGTAATAGGAAGCAATTTATGATGAAAGTCCATTGATTTAATGAAGCACTTATACCTACTTAATTCTTATTTGTAGTGTGTGGATGTGGTTACAGGGATGCAAATTCATAAGACAACTGTTGCTTGGGAGATTGAACAATATTAGGAAGAGCGATTAGGGGGACATGTCACTGTCAATTCTGGGTTTTTCTTTATAAAAATAAATAAATAGATAAAGAAACAGTCGCGCACGTTACTAATTTACTCCCATGTAAGCCTAGCAGATAATAGATTTAGTTTTGGCTGCTTCAGTGTAAAGATCTCTGTTTTGTTGCTTTTGCGTAAAAATAATCGTATTCATGCACACACTACACACACACTCACCCTCACACACACACGCACACACACACGCACACACACACAAACAAACACACACTTTTGCTAGTTGAAGCCAAGCTAATACCTATAGCAATCGTGATTACTTCATTTGCTTTGCTGTGTTTGTCAGTTACCTATATTTCAATATACCTACCTTCATATAAAAAAAAAAGTTTATGTCTCAATCAATTTGCCCGTGATTATCCACTGTTGGGCATCGACACCATGATGTACTTAGATTAATTAAAATAAGAGTTTTTGAATTAGACTACAATATATATTAGTGAACTACATAGTAAAATCCATCATTGGCTGCATGTACAAATTATTAAGTAACTATTGTTTATTTTAATTGTATTGCTGTGGATTTTTGTTGAGCAAATAAAATAAAATGGCAGAGGTTTCACCCAAGTGGGGGTTTTTTTTTCTCTTCTTTGTATCTGCCATCAGCCCTTGTTTGGCTATAATCAGATGGTTTTTAGGTAGATCTGGCGTCAGGAGTATAGTCATTGAATTTTTGACTATACATCCTCAGTAGCTTTGTCATCAATGACGTGTTTTCGCCTCAGTCGCCTGACATTGTGTCTGGTATCAAGCAGGGCAGCAGCCAGTGGATTCTTGTGATGGGCCAGTCGTTCTTTATACCTAAGCCCATACAATTTTAGTTCCTCAACCACTGTAGGGATCTCAAGGTATCCATGTATCTCATTATTCCTGGTATACCACGCTGCGTTGGAGATAGATCGTAATATTTTATTTTGCGCACGCTGTATTACGAGAAGATTTGATTGACATGTAGAGCCCCAAATTTGGCATCCATACGTCCATATAGGTTTTAAGATCGTATTGTAGACCAAACGCTTGTTGAAGAGTGACAGGTGAGATCCCCACCCCAACAGCCAGTGTAGTTCCTTGAATCGAGCGTCCAGCTTCTTTCGTTTAGCCTTGACATGGTGCTTCCACGTCAGTCTACGATCAAGGTAGAACCCGAGGTATTTGACACTATCTTTGTGTGGGAGAATTTCTCCACCAAGGCTCACAGGTGGACAGTCACCACTTCGTAACGCAAAAGTAATGTGGGTGGATTTTGCGGTACAGGTTTTTACTCTCCACTTTCTTAGCCATTTCTCTGTTTCGTCAAGTTTGAGCTGGAGGTTGATTGAGGCTTCATTTGCGTTTTCATTGCATGATAGTATTGCAGTGTCGTCGGCAAAGGTCGCCGTGACAGCGGCAGATTACTGAGGTAAGTCAGCGGTGTAGATGTTGTAGAGGATCGGCCCGAGAACTGAGCCTGTGGTACACCAGCTTCGCACTCTAGAAGTTGGGACCTGGCTTCCCTTTGCTTAACTTGAAATAGTCTGTTTGAGAGGTATGATTCTATTATTAAGTAGAATGTATGTTTTTTTTTTCTTTTCTATTTAGATCTGCAATCAGTTCTCGGACTATGATCAGATTTGTTGTCTGTATCTGTTTTGTCGAGCGTGTTCTCCACTGAGAGCATCTCCTCATATTTAAGCTGCTGTCAATATCTGCAGTCTAGATCTTGTATGCTGTATCGCTTTAGCCTTCTCTGGTAATCCAATGATATTAGTTGTTGCGCCAGTATATTTGGATGGCACATCAAACGGCTCTTGTACTTTTCTGCTGTAATTCGGATCTCCTCTTTTACAGTGTTTATTCCAAGTTGTTCGTGTATTTCTTTATTGGTTATGTACCATGGTACATTCGCAATGTCTCGCAAGATTTTGTTTTGTAGGCGTTGCAATGTATTGATGTGGGACTCGCTCGCACTGCCCCACAGTTCTATACCATACATCCAGGTTGGTTTCAGTGCAACTTTATAGAGGAGAAGTTTGTTGTCGATTGACAGACGTGAATTTCGTCCTAGCATCCAATATAATTTTTTATATTGTATGCATAGCTCATCCCTTTTTGCTTTGATGTGATTTTTCCAGGTTAGACGTCGATCAAGGTGTAGGCCAAGATACCTCACGTGCTCACTATGCGGTAGTGTATTGTCACCAAGTTTTACAGGCGGGCAATCGCCACGTTTGAGAGTGAAGGTCACATGCACTGACTTGGTAGCACTCGCCTTTATCCTCCATTTTTCCAGCCAACCATTTATTTCACATAGCCCTTGCTGTAGTATCTCTGATGCAGTTATCGGGTCTTGGCTAGAAGCAAAAACAGCAGTGTCATCTGCGAAAGTAGCTGTCGTAGTTCCTCTTGTCTCTGGTAAGTCATAGGTGTATAATGTGTAGAGGATGGGTCCCAGAACAGATCCCTGTGGCACTCCAGCCTTAATTTTGTAAAATTTGGAGGTGCAATTATCCTCTTTTACTTGGAACAATCTCTCTGATAGGTATGTTTTTAAAACGAGGAAGAAGCTGTGGGGAAGCGTTTGTTTTATTTTGTACAGTAATCCGTTGTGCCACACTTTGTCGAAGGCCTGCTGGATGTCAAGAAATGCTGATGAGCAATATTCTTTCTCTTCAATACTCTTTCGCACACGTTCGTATACTCTGTGAGCTTGTTCTACAGTACCATGTTTCTCTCGAAAGCCGAACTGGTGGGCAGGTATGATGTTGTGTTTTTCTAAGATTGGTTTCATTCTACAAAGTAAGACTTTCTCGAAGAGTTTCGACATTGTTGGCAGCAAGCTTATCGGCCTGTATGATGTAACTTCATGGGGAGGTTTTCCAAATTTATGTGTCATTACAATTTGTGATACTTTCCATAGGGATGGATAGTATTGTATTCTGAGTATAGCATTGAACAGAATAGTGATAAACATTATCCCTTTGCGAGGAAGTTCCTTGAGTACTTCTTTAGTGATACCGTCAAACCCTGGTGCTTTTCTGTTCTCAAGAAGCCTAACGAGTCGCTGAAGTTCTTGTGGAGATACTGGCTTCAGCGGCAACTCAAGTTGCAGGTCCTGGTTCAGATTTGATTCAACAAACTTTTCAAACGTTGTATCGCCACTGTCGTTTGGGGCGAACACTTTCGAAAGATGATCGGCAAAGATGTCAACTTTCTCTTGGTTTGTTCGGGCCCACCCATTTCCAGGGAGCCTGATTGGCGGCTTTGTATTTTGCGGTCTATTAACATCACTGGTGAATTTCCACAAGGAGTAGTTTGTGGATTTATTAGCAGTGAGGGATTGTAGTTTATGTTCCATAGTCGCCTCATTAGCTTTCTTTATTAGGTCTTTTAACTATACAATTGCCTTGTTAAGGGCTGCCTTATCTACGGGATGTCGACTCAGGTGCCATACTCGCCGCAGTCTGCGTTTCTCTTGGATTTTATAACGTATTTCCAGGGGTTGGTTAGCAAGTTGCTTTTTTGTTTTCATATCGGGGGTAGTCTTCCAACAGGCTTCTTTCTTTTTGCTCGAGCACATCTCGGAATGAGTTCCAGTCGGTGAAACGATTATATAGTGTTTGGGGCTTTTCGATTTCAATAATGTATGTGCTTACTGTAAGTATAACTGGAGTATGGTCTGTACAGCTATCCTGACAAGATTCCGGTTTGAAGTAGTGTCTCGATAGGCCCTTAACAACATAGAAGTCCAGCAAATCGGGAATCTTTTTGGGATCTGATGGCCAGTGCGTAGGCTCAGAGGTAGATATGGTTAATAGGTGGTTACAGTCTATACTGGAGTCTTCCTCGGGTTGTTATAAGTCTAGATCTCCAGTGCGTGTGTTTCGCATTCCAATCTCCGCCCGCAATGAATCGACCTCCAAGCTTAAGAAAAAAATGGGAGAATGTTTCGGAATCAATTTTATGCTTCGGCGGACAGTAGACAGCTGATAAGCTGAAGTATCCACATTTATCTTCCACGGCAATGGATGTCGCTTGTATTTGCTCTGTCTTGTACTCAGGTAGCAGATGATGTTTGATGGACTTTCGGATCACGATCGCTGTGCCTGCGTGGCCAGTTCCATCTGGATGGTAAGTGGTGTAGAAGTCACACCCTTGAATTTTCACGCTGTTCCTTTCAGTACAATGTGCCTCTGATATCAATACAGCGTCGAGTCTGTAGGTTCCAATAAGTAATTCTAGCTCAGATTTGTTTGGTGCCATTCCATTGATGTTCCAAGCCGCTATCCTGAGAGCTATTTTGAAAGTTTAGTGAGGAGCGTGTTGACCAGGTTCATGAGAGTACTCATTTGTTGTAGGACAATGTCAAATTTTTCGTTTTGTTTAATAAGTATTTGTTCCAGAGTAGAGAGTCCAGTAGTTGGCTCAGGATTGGCTTGGTGTAAGGTATCTTCGTTTTCTTTTACAGGTATTTTCCAAGGATTCTCTTTTGTTCCAAGCGCAGGCCAGGTGTGGGCATCACTTGCAGTCCTTTGGATGTTATTTATATCTTTAGGCTTTGTTACTCTCTGTTTGGAGGTTCTTCGAGCTAGAATTTCTCTATAGACTTCACATCCCTTGTAGTTGGCGGGATGGGATCCATCACAGAGGGCACATTTTGCTGGTGTGTTGCGGTCTTTCTTTGGGCATTCCGATGTTTTGTGTGATTCGGCACACTTTACGCAGCGATATGGCCGCATACAGTAGTTTTTTGAGTGTCCATACTGTTGACATCTCTGGCACTGTGGGATGGTATTTCTTTTCTTAGGATCTTCTATAGTGACAGATTGGTGATAGATGTATTTTATACATTTCGCTTCTTTGTTATTTGGACTTTGATAGAGATTCACAAAGAATGTTGATGTCGGTTTTTTGTCTGGGCCATATTTTACATTGATTATTTCTCCAAAGATCCGATTGCCAGTTTTCTCAAATTCTTCTTGTATTGCTGAGTGTGGCGTAGTATGATGTAGATTTTTAATGACCAATCTGAAGCATCGTTGATCCTTTTGGTTAAATGTGTGACCCACTAGGTTATTTTCTCGTACTATGGAGATGATTTTCTTATATGCTTCCAAGTTGACACTGCTAATTCGTAGTTGGTTTCTGTTTACTAACTTGTATGTAAAATCATTCCTGCCAGCTACAGTTTCTAGGAGTTTTGACAATTTGTTTACGTCTTCAATTCCATACAGCATAATTGGGGGTGGCTTGCTGGGAAGTTTTTCCTTTATTTGATTAACATCATCTATTTGTTGGTCCACTTGTAAGCCATTGTATCTGTTAGAAGTTTCTGTGATTTCTGGAGAGGGTGTGTCTGAAATCTTTTTTCGTTTGTTATTTCTTGTTGTAGGAATCCGCTGCCATTCTGGAGGGCAAGGTGTACTAGCATACTGAGCGATTTCCTCCTGTTCCTTTTCAATCTGTAGGCTTGGAGATGTAGAGGCTGTTTCCATTTGTGCTTGGGATACAGTTTTTGCTTTACTCACAAATAAGCTGGGATGGAATGCTTGCTGAACAAATCTTTTTGGTCCAGTAGTATTTACTGCCACAGATGCCTGGGTGCCCACATCCGTGCAGTCCTTAGCATCTTTTGGGGAATTTATTTTGTTGTGTATAGCAACATTTAAGAAAAATAGAGTGACCAATAAGAATTTTTTTTTAAGTTGAAGGTAGTGTCCAAAAAACTTTTTAGGTGCTTTTAGTTTTTGCCTGTTTTTAACTGTTTACACGAATAATTTATTTGGATAACATTCACACAGTGTCTACTAAGCTTGCGCTACACTTTCACTATGTTTTTGCACAGGAATTTACTGTTTATCACAATAAAATAAGACTATTTCTTCAGAGCCTAATGTGCATCTGACAGCTAAGTAGAATGTATGTGGCAGCATAGTCTTGATAGCATAGCATAGTCTCCATTGCCTTCACAGCAGTCCCTTATGCCAAACCCTATCAAATGCTTGTTGAATGTCTAGGAAAGCTGCTGAACAGTACTTTTTATTTTCAAGACACTCTCTGACTGATTGATAAACTCTGTGTACTTGTTCCACTATTGAGTGACCTTCCCGGAATCCAAACTGGTGGTCTGGAATCGCTTCGACAGAACTTAGTGCAGATTTGAGCCTTGTGGTAAACATCTTCCACAGCTTTGAGAGGACCAGCAACAGGCTAATGGGTCTATACGACGTCACATCATTGGCCGGTTTTAACACCCAAGTGGGGTTAAGCAATACATTTTAATTATCAAGTGAAATTTTTAGTAATTTTTTAGAAGGTTTTGAAAGTAACACATAAGTTGGTAAAATTGATACTGTTGGTTGTGTAAGTCTGTACATAGAAATTGCAAGAGGTTGCCGATATACTGTTTGGAAAATGTTGTAATTGTGTTTTTTCATGTTATAAATAAATTTAAAAAAAATAACATGTAACAGTATCATCTGAATCTTCAATCTTATGGAGTCCAAAATGCATAAAACAAAGGTTCTTTCTGAAAAGTTCTCAAAGTAGTGTGATATACATCATATGAAATTAGATTAAGAAAAATTATGCAGGTTTTTAATAATTACCATGTCTTAGGTTATTTCAGCAAAACTATAGATAATCAACTAAACAGCTATACTCTTGACTTGATGATTTTTACTAATTCTCTTTGATTCTTAATTTATTTAATTCTTTTATTAATTTGCCTGGAATACATGCATAGAACAGACTGCTTTAAAGGTGCAGGATATATTTACACTTTTTTTAAAACCGCATTTTTGGATAGATAGATAGAGAACACTTTATTGCACAACCATAAAAATATTACAACCATGATTCTTAAATCTTAGTAATGTTATACAATTGGCGGTCTTATCGCTAAGAGCGATCTCTTCCAGACAACCTTTGGATGGATATTATCTCTTCACGGATCTTGTTGGTGTGTAAAGTTCGGAGTGCCATTGTAGGCGTTGCAACTTAACCACCAACCCTTGGGAGTTCAATCGGGCGGCAAAATATATCTGACACTGACCTTGTTTGTTGAAACTCAGAGCGGCAGTAAGTGCACTTCACGACAGGAAATGAACCGCGGCACTCCTGAAACAAAATGCGCGAAGAATACGCGTCACTGTTTGCGTCAATAACTCCACACAATCGCTATCAAACTACGTCGCAGATGAGCTATTTTAGGAATAATTAGAGTCTCTAATTTTGTATGACTTCAGGGAAGAGTAACCACACTTGGCGTGGAGATAGGTACTTACCTTGCAAAGCTGTTCTCCTGGGGAAAGCTCCTCGAAAGGATGTCTTGAGAAGCAACGGGAACAAGCGAAAAGAGCAGTGGATGCTGCGGTGCTCATGGCGAAGTATATGTTATTACGTTCGCTGCACAAAAATACCGCAAAATAAATAAAACGGAATACAGGTGACAAGTATAAACATAAAACGACAAATTCTTGTGCTACGAATGACCGAAAATTATAAGGAAAACGAGAAAGATGGCGAATCAATGATGGCGTCCGTCTCCGTCACGCACGTCATCAGTTAGTGTTGCCCACTGCTAAACACAAAAAATATAATTAAAAAATAACCAACAATACAACCTAACTGCTAAGATAAGATATTGTCCTTTATTGTACACCAGGAAAAAACAAATATAAAATAATTACAAAGATACAGTACAAATAGCGGCCTTATTGCTTAGAGCAATTTCATACAGACAACCTGTGACGGAGAGTTACTGAAGGAATAGTGAGACGGGTAGTTGATGCAAATAATTATAAATATTGATATATTATTATAGTCTGTTAGCTTTTAGAATATACCTCGGCTACTATCAGATAGTCTCGGATATATACATGTATGTAATAGAACTAATATGACACTTAATTAAATAAACTTATTACTATTTAATTAAGTGTCATATTAGTTCTGCCGTGGTATGACAAAACACTGTATCTATAGATACAGTGTTTTGAAGTAACATGAATAATTCGATTCTTCGCCCTTAAGTACATGGCATGGTATCAAAAAAATGTGGAAAAAGTTTTAATAATACGTAAATCAGTCATAGTAAATAAGACTGTATAGCCAATATTATAGAGACCTGTTTTGACAAAATACTGTTTCTATAGATAGATACCGTGTTTTGCCAAAACATGCTCGTGGTTTTTATGCCAAATAACTGTAGATGCAGTGTTTTGTCATAACAACTTTAAAACCTTTCCCTATTTGTTAAGAAAAAAAGCGGGTATTCAGTGCGAAGATTCTAGATTTTCAATTAGAGTCTATAGTATACAAAAAATATAAATTAACTCGTTACGGCATAATTATGTGCACTATTATTTAACACATGTAAATTTTTTAAAGTAATCTGTTTTGATTTGACGTATCTATGCGGAATTCTCTTAACGAAATGTTTTTGGCGTTTTCTGGAAAATGCCTGTTTTTAAATTACAGTGTCTTGTCACGACACGGCAGAGTTCCGATAAGAAAAGTTTTATGCAGAGCAGGAAGTAGTATTACACTCGTGTGTTTTCGGCGAAAACCGAGGCCCACTCGAGAGCCCGAGGTATATTGTAAAAGCTAACTACTTATTCTTTAACATTGTACTCGCATAAACCATTAATATTATGCGTATAGCAGCATAAACTTTTAAATAAATATATTATACGTAGAGGAAGCAAGAGAGATTGCGCAAGTACAATTTTGGTCACATTGGGCAGGAAATTCCGTAGCCTTGAAGCAGGCACCGACCTTGTATCTGCTGCTGAATTTGGGTACCGTCTGCTTAGTAGGTAATGCTCAAGAGTAGGGATGTTGGTTATTTATTATTCCAGTTTTTTATTTTGGTCTTTCAAGTATTTTTTTATTATAGATTTATGGTTATTCCATGTGGCTTATGACACTCATGCAAACACGACGATTTGATTGAGATTTTATTCATCAAAATCTGACCGTTTGTAAACAAGTTATGACGGAACATAGAATCGGACATACTCACAACATACATACATTCATACGAGCCAAACACATTACAATTACACTCCGTTTGAGCTTTGAAGCAGTCGGGACATTCTAACTATGGTTTGAATAAGTTCGTACAAGTCGTTATGAGTGCGTGGCCATCAGCCCTTCTATTAAGCCCGCAGTACACACAATGGCCCATGCTGGCCTACTGCTCGCCATTGCCAATTGTAGGCCACGATAACTTGCTGTTCTCACAATGGCGCGTGGCTCATTTCTGTCTGGCAAACCCTTGCGATGGACGTGGAAGTAGTTGCGGCCGCAGCTATTTATTTATTTACTGGTATTTATTTATTTCATTTATTTACAAGTATTACAGAAATATGTACAACAACAAAGTTATTAGTACAAATGGCATCTGCAAAAATGGACCAAGGTGAGAAATGCATCGGAGTATTTCTCGACCTGGCGAAAGCATTCGATACCGTCTCCGTTCCGATATTATTGAGAAAACTAGATGCTATTGGAGTCAGATGTATTGCCCTTGAGTGGTTTAAAAGCTATTTATCGGAACGGAGGCAGTTCGTCAAGGTCGATTCTCACTGTAGTGACCTATCAGTAGTTGGGTTTTGGCGTACCACAGAGTAGCATATTGGGCCCCACATTATTTATTATATATATTAATGACCTATTATCATTGCCGCTAGCAAACGCCGAAATTATTTGTTACGCCGATGATACGGCCCTGTTATTTAATGCCCGTTCTTGGGAAGAGGTATATTCTGCCGCTAACACAGGTATGTCAGCCGTTGCTAAATGGTTGGATAGTAACTTACTCACCCTAAACAAGGAAAAAACAAAATATCTGGCGTTCCATATAACACGTGCGACAGAGCCATCACAGCTTTCAACCATTAAAGTCCATAGAAATACTTGTCCACATATGACATTTCCTTTGAAATGCGATTGCATCAGTCTACAAAGAGTATGCGAGCTGAAATATTTGGGAATTATGCTTGACGAGAAGTTGTCCTTTCTGTCACATATTTCTAAGCTCTGCGGTCGTGTTCGTAAAACTGCGTACGTAATGAGACTCCTCCGTAATTCAGTGTCGAAAAAACTTCTCATTAACACTTACAAAGCTTTATGTGAATCTCTCCTGACTTACTGCATTTCGATCTGGGAGAGTGCTGCCAAGACTTTTCTAATTAAGTTAGAGAGGGCCCAGCGCTGTGTTCTCAAAGTTATGTTTAGAAAACCTTATTCCTTCTCTACTGACGCTTTGTATAGGGAAAGTGGTCAATTGCGAGTACGCCAGTTATTTGTTCGATTAGCTGTACTTACACAACATAAGCACAAACCAGAACCAAACACTTCAAGAAGGCTCCATAGAATACCTTTACCGTTATGTAGAACATCGTTTGCACAGCGCTTCCACCCATTTATTTTTCCTTTCTTGTATAATAAATTGATGCTGTCGTGTAATTTAATAAACTTGACATATTTTGAAGCAAAAATCTTTATTACAAAATACTTGAACAGGCAGAATTATACTGATACCGAAAACTTATTTAAGATTGTTAAATAATAATTATTGTATTTACAAGCAAAACTAGGTACATAACTAAATATATTTATTATTATTTTACTTTCGAATTATCTATATTTAATATTTATGTAGTTATACAAATATATATTCTTATATTATAATGGATTTATATACGTATATATTTATATATATGTAACATTCAAATTAATGCCATTATAGTAGTGTGTTTTTCTAGATTAGATATTCACAAAAACGTTTATTTTGTAATGTAAGCGTGTTGCGTAATTAGCTTGCCGTGAAAAATGTATTCTGTGAACACTAATAAAGTCCCCAAGATACAGGCCTCGCCTAGTTTGGGGATTGCCGTTAAACTGTGTATTGTGCACCTACCCACCTCTTTTGTTAAACAAAATATTATTATGTAACAAAAAATATGCTGTAACTGTGTTATTTCAATAAATCTTATTTTACTTTACTTTATTAAAAAAAATGGCCTAAAAGGCGCAAAATTACGGGCTCAGATTGATATAAATCAAAAAACTTGAAGGTCAATTGACTGAACGCTGGGCCACTGTGTAATCAGGGATGGGCCTCGCCACGCCACGATCTTTTCAACTGACCGATTGCGCGCCACGATAGGCAATTGTCCGCCACTGCACACCATTACCCCGAGTACACAATGGTAATGGCAAGCAGTGGGCCACATGGGCCAATGTGTACTGGCCGCATTACATCCACTCTATCGAGTTTGACGACTCCAAAGTGTCAAAACAAAATATGTATGCATTTGACAATTAGGTACCCGTAGATAGACTCCCTCTACGTACCTACCTATGTGATTTGACAGCTGAAGTAGCTAAAAAAAAGTAAAAAATCAACGTCACTCAACTTTTTTTTTTTTTTTTATAATTTATGGCCTGGTAACACGACCTTTAAGCTATATCTTTATTTATAAAGAGTTTTCGTTTGTTTAGGTATTTTCATTTCACTATACCCTGCTTATGGTGTTTTTAATGTATTTATACACAGGTTTGAAAGCACTTTTTACTTTTAGGAATTGTTTAAGCGTTGGCGGGCGGGAGGAATCACTAGTTTTTATCACTTCACTTAGTTCACTTGCAAGCACTAGTCTGTCAAATAGAAAGCTTTGACATTGACATACAAATATTATATGATCAACGGTAGCTTCATTCTCCACAGAATTTACAAACACTGGAATGGATTATTCCGAGCCTGGCTAGGTGTGATGGCGCTCTATTATGACCAAATCTCAGTCTGTTAATTGTAGTGATATAGTCACGACTGGCTTCTTTCAGATCATCGTACCACGGTTTTACTGGTAAGGTTTCTTGTATGCTTCCATACCATTGCCCTTTCGTTTCTTGGTCCTTCCTCCAGAATTCTTCCCACAACTTGTTTATACTTACTTAAATTTATATTATACAAATAGTCACTCATGGGTACATTCACAGCATGACTAACATCAAGCTTATTTATCCCTTCAAATGCTACTTTGTCTGCTACTTCATTACCTGTAATACCTTTATGAGATGGTACCCACATGAAAGATATGTCTTTACCATTGAGATAATGGTCATAAACAATTTGTTTTAATATATACAAAATAAAGTTACTGCTAAAATTTATGTTTATATGTACAAGACCCTGAATTAGACTTAAAGAATCTGTTACAATTAGAAAGCTACAGTCCTTTACATTTCTTATTCGTGTCAAAGCCTGATAAACAGCATAAGCCTCAGCAGTGAATATTGTACAGACATCTTGCAAGACAAAACTCTGCGCAAAGGATGATGGGCACAAATGTATGGAACCTGGTCCTGGCACCAATCGGAATGAGTAATACGTCGTTGGAAAGGTATTTTTTTGTAGAATAAGAATAATCGAAGCGCTAGTCCCGATTTTCTGTCCAATTTGAGTAATCATACGTTAAAAGTTTTTTTTTCTGTTGTTTTAATTCTTTTTGATATTTTTTCGACATTGTATATCGATTTTAATTACAAATGATCAGCATTGAATTATATTATCATTGTTTGTTTATTATCGAAGTAAATAAAACAAGTTCAGAGTAAGTTTTATCGTTTAATGTGTTTCATCCATGATAATGTTATTTAAAAATAGTGCTGGTTCAGTAAAGCCTTCATGTCTAGCATATCCTAAATACCACACAATAGATATAATATGCGCACAGGAACCTATCGTGCGGCGTCCTGTCAAACATGTGCAATAATGTTGTAATATGTTTCTACTATTTCTGTCTAATAATATATAGCAAAAATATTGTTTTGATCGTACATGTCGGGACTGTATGCGTGCACGCAACTGCCACGCATCTTCGTGGATCCCATATTCATGGATATCCTCCAAAGCAGCTTCTCTATAAGTTTCTATAAGATATAAGCCGTTGTTGAGGTGCTCGCTGCAATATGATTTTGCCAGTTTTAACTGATATGTCCCCAATGACAGCAAAATCACGTCCTGTTCCCTCAATCGTGGAAAGTCTTGAATGTCATTTGCTTCCAATCTCTGGAAATTGGCTCTTCTGTTGTTTAATATTTTTGCTTCTACATAATCATATAACACGTTTGGGGTTTGCCTTCTTTCAACAATTTTTTGTAAAAAAGCTTCTGCGTGATGGCTATCGACAATAGGCCTGTGGAAGTGATTTGTAATTGCTGCTGCAATCATAAAATCCCCGAACATATTAGGCATTGTGTTATTAAAATATTTTTGGCGCAACAGCTTGAAATCTCTTTTGAAACGCCCGTTAACCACTTCCACTACCCATCGGCACATTGTCACCAGCCGGGAATCATTTGCTTGAGAAGTCGTGAGCTGCGACTCTTCCCGGTTCTTCGTCGGGGGGACGTGAAATTCGTAGCCACATGCTTCTATATGCTGCAGACTATCCCTGAACCCGCGGTCCAAAATAAATACGTCATTCGGCTGAAGCAATATATGAAGGGGATTTTCCTCGTCAGTCATTAAGTCGCTCATTATCTGCGCATCAGTTTTTGTTGCAGCGTATGGTCCTTTAACATCTATAATGTATCCGTCAGTGGTTACGATTAAAAATGGTTTCAACAAGTTTTGGAACTTGTGTAAACTGTAGGATTGCCTCTGAAACAAAAAGTTTGAACTCTTGTATATATAAATATACGTACCATCGCAAATAATAATGGCTTTATTGTTGTCTTCATTTCCATACAGTGCTTTTGGAATCCTCAAGTTTCTCTCCAATATATCTTCTCTATTCATGTGATCCACTCCCAAGTGTCGCACAACGTAGTCAGTGCTAAGACACTCTCGTGCGATGGCCAACTGGCGTTCGAGTTTTCTCCGAGACATGTTAAACAACGTCGCAAGTCTCGCGTTGGGTTCTCCTGTGCGTAGTTTCGTTAGTAAAATGCCCAAAGTGGTTCTGGGATCTGCACTTCTATTTCTTAATAATGGATTTTGCTCTAAGATGACATTAAATTCATCATTAGTACGTCCAGTCCAAAAGTGCATTTCTTCTTCATTCATGCCTCGGTCGCTAAAACGTAATCTGGGTGAGTTTAAGGCATTTCGAATTAGGTCACAAACATCCCTGAAGTGGGCAGCCGTAAAGTCATGGGAAATGTTGCAATGTTGGGGCAAATCATCCCAATCATTCCCATTAAGGTGATCGTGACATACTCTGGCACTGTCGGGGATATACAATTTATGTTGAGAAAATACGTGGATTTTAACAACATTTGGAATTCGATGGCGGGTTTCATTAGCGCAGCCATGAAAGATACAATGCGTCGCGGTATTAGGTGCTCTCATATATTCAGGAATATGAAGCATTTCTTCTAATTGCGGTTGTAGTTGTTCTTGCGGTTGTAGTTGTTCTTGCGGTTCTGCTTGTTTTTGCGGCTCCGGCTCGGGTTGAGGGTTTGCATGACCTCTAGTCGCATTTTCGGCTCTTTGCCAGCATCGGTAACATACTCTTCGGGTGTTGTCAAACACGACCTGAAAATGATATATGAAAATGTAAGGAAAAGAAAAACAACTTTGGTTTCCGAAAAATACCTAACAAAATAACGCATTGGGGGTCATTTGTGGGAGGGATTTGTTTTTCTGTCAGAAGGTGTGCGAATCGTCAAATATATGCCACAGATTCACAGATTTCTCAGAGATCTGGTTGCGGTTTTCTGTAGTTGTGTGTACGAAAACAAGGCATACACACAACCACACAAAACCGCAACCACAGTAATTGGTTGTGGTTTTGTGTAGGCCTTGTTTTGGTGGTAAATACATCGTGGAAGACGTAAAAGTGAAAAAGGAATCACTTGAATGTTCTTTAAGCGACCAGAATCACTTATCAATCGGTTTTCACTTTTACGTCTTCGTTACCTCATTTACTACTAGAATAGATCTGGGATGCAGTTGCACATGATTTCAATTGGTTTCCTTTTATATCGAAGGTTCAGTGAGGATCGAGTGGAAAAAAAAAGTGCAATAGGTACAAACCTCCAGAGCAGCGTTTTCTCGTATAAATGTTACTAGCTCCACGTGTGTTCTTGTCAAGGCTTCCGACAGAACGCGTACTTGATATCTGCCTCGGTATAGCCCTCTTCGGCACATTACACAGTTACGGTAACGTTCCATTGCAACGAAACAATCCAATCGTTAAGCACCCAAGTCCAATATAAAGCCACGGTCAACAAATAAAACGGGTAACAGAGTCCAAAATGATGCCAAGGTCAAAGTCGATGTGAACAATGAGGAGCGTAATAACGTAGCACTTAACACAATATCAGCAAACGACTGACTACCTGCGCAAGCGGCCAAGCGTTCCTCACCCTAACATACCTGCCCCCGCGCCGTGTCCCGGAGCGCGAGAGGGGTCAAAACCGAATTCCAGCGTTACCCGTGACCGTGAGTGGGAGAGAGAGCGCAATGTCGCTGTCTCGCTCTAATGATTTATGACAGAGTATGCATAGATGTGATTTTCGTAAAAATCATGAGCATCGGTTGAGTTAAACCAGAGATATGAATTTTTCTAATTTCTATTTAGAGCAAAAAATGGTACTTTCCGACGAGCATATTTGAAAATGGACAATTCATACGGATTCGTCTTCATAGAATTTATTTTTTCACTTGAAAAGAGCTATCCAACGACATATGACTCATCTTGATTGGACATAAGGACCAAAACGCCCATCATCCTTTAATTTGTGGGTCATATAAAGCAGAGTGCACAAATGCCTCACCTTTACTACCATCTGTGTATATTGTGTAATAACTATTCATTGAGAGAAAGTGTAACATTTCTGTGTTGTTCATTACAGTATCTAAAACATTGATTGGGTGAATAATACATTCATAAGGAAATGAATAGCAGGGCCATTGACACTGCTTTTTGACAAAACTACAACAATTTTTAACTTCCAGAACAATATCATGCAATGCCGGACATCTGCCAGCCAAGAGGCCCTCCCCAGTTGCCAAAGGACCAGTGGAGGCATATTCACCAGGTACAATTTTGTTAATTATTTTCAGATTATTTGCATATAACAGTTTGAGGCAAAACCTCTCTGCCAACAGAAGTCTCCTCAGGATTAATGGCATTATCTTGGTCTCAACTTCCATGGCCCTTATGGGAGTCGAACACATTGCACCTGAAATAATTCTCAAAGCCCTGTTCTGTAAAACATCTAACTTTCTTGTATGTTTACTATTTAAGTATGCTATGGAGCTGTAATCAAAATGACTTCTTACAATAGCTTTGTACAAAATTGATAAGGTTTTGGGGTCTGATCCCCAGGAAACACCAGCAAGACATCTGAGTATATTCAATGCTTTCAATGCATTTATTGAAATATACTTGATGTGCTCTTCAAAGGAAAGTTTTTCGTCAATTATAACACCTAAAAATTTTTTGGATCTAACTCTATTTATAACTTTCCCACTATATACAACCTCATTAGATGGATTGTCTTTTCCAAAAATCATTACACTACTTTTTGATGCATCGATATGCAAGTGCAGGATATCATTGTAATAATGGTCTAATTGACCTAGTGCCTCATTGATGTTGTCCATTGCAACCTGTACATTTCTATTGCTAGTGTAAAGTACAATGTCATCTGCAAATTGCAGTATATTAACATTTCCCGCATCTACATATTTACAAATTTCGCTAATATACAAATTATACAATAATGGTGACAGTGTGGCACCTTGCATAGTACCTTTTGATGCAGTTCTTGGGCCATGTAATATATTATTGTGTTTCACATAAAGTGTCCTATTATTCAGAAATTCATATATCCATTTACAGAGTCGTCCAGGAATGCCTAAACTAGACATAATCCTCACAAGAATACTAGGATCTACATTATCAAATGCACCTTGAACATCCAAAAATACACATACAGTGTGTAATTTTGATTTCTTTGCATTTTTCAGATCAGATATCAAAGAAATGAAGTTGTCAGAGCAACTACGTCCACGACGAAAGCCATATTGCACATCAGGGATGATACCATTTGCTTCAACATACCAGTCAAGTCTGATTTTTATCATATTTTCAAATAACTTACCTAGACATGAAGATAAAGATATGGGTCTATAAGAACTAGCTAGCTCTGGTGGTTTATCTTGTTTAAGTATTGGAATAACACATTGTGTTTTCCATGATTCTGGTATTGTGTTGCTAAGCCACAAGGCATTGAGAATGTCAAGAAACAATTTTTGTACAGACTCATGAAGGTTTCCAATCAAACTGTAGGGTAGATTATCTAAACCAGGAGTTGTGTTACGTCTAGACTGTAAACTCATCAAAAACTCATTCCATGTAAATGATTTAAGCAAAAAATTCGTATCTCCATTGTCATTATTCATATCAAAACACCTGTTCAAATTACTAGTATCTGCCAAATTAGTATTATCCGAAAGCTTATCGAGAAAAGAGGAAATGAATTCATCTTTACATGATTTGTTACTGCTCCTGATACCCTTAAACATCTTAATCATGTTCCAAATTTTACTAATTGGGGTAGTTCTGTTAAATGTATTACTTAAGTTACTCCATCCACATTTCTTCTGTTCTAAAATTGTTCTCTTTTTTAGAGCATCTAGTTTTTTATAATTGATGTAATTCTCTATGGTAGGATCACTTTTATATAATTTCAATGCATCGTAAGAAGCAATAACACTTTGCTCACATACTTCATTCCACCAAGGTGTAGGGGTCCTACTGATATATTTACTTGTTTTAGAGAGCTTTGGAACTGTTATTTCCTTGAGCTGGTTTAAACGAGAGCAAAAATCGGAATATGACTGAAGTGGGTTTTCCACATTCATAGTAAAGTTATCAAATATGTTTTCAGATAATTCGTGATACTTATTCCAGTTGGTTTTACTAAATAAAAACTTTTCAACAGGAGGGTTAATCTGATATTTATCAATAGCCAAGGCTATTTCTGTAATTGTGGGATAGTGGTAACTTCCCATAGGATCGTCATGCACAGACCATTGACAAAATGGCGCCAGACTTGCACTAGCAAAGGTAACATCAATAGCAGAAGGATTTTGTGTGGGACGGTTCACAGTTGTATAATTTCCATCATTCAAAATGCAAAGATCATTTTCGTCAATTACTTTATACAAGTCCTGACCTCGACCTTTAGTTGATAAACATCCAAATGCAACATGGTGCGCGTTAAAGTCACCACTTATAAGAATAGGTTTAGGGAGATCTTTTATAATGTTAGTCAATCTATTTATCCTGATATGACCACCTCTAGGTGGGCAGTATACACATAAAACAGTCATAGTACCTAATTCTGTAGACAATGAAATAGCAATAGTTTGTATATCATCATGAAAAGTCGTATCTAAAACAGTGTATTTTAAGTAAGGTTTTACTAGAATAGCTACTCCATTGTGTTTATTAATTGCATTTTTACTGTACATATTATAACCAGGGATTCTAAAATTGTTATTTTCTTTTAACCAGGTTTCATTCAGCAAACAAATGTCTATATTTTCTTTTTGTAAAATTTTTATTAATAATCTTACTGTTAAGACTTTGTATATTGTACTGCGCTATGCGTAACTGTGGAATTGTTATATTTGAATCAGCCATTATATTGCAAGATTTTTTAAAAGCATATCTTTTATTGATGACGTGGTTATGGGCACATCATCTGACTTATTACCTAACTGTACCAATGTGTTGACAAGGGCCATCAACACATCATTATTTTCTATAATTTGAGTTCTGATGTTTGTGGGGGAAACATTAGTTTTATTTTGATCTCTAGTGACATCTACATCATTATTTATTCCCATCGATTTGGTATTAACCATAGACTGAGACTCAAGCTGGGGTTTAACAATTTTGTCATATTTCATTGGCGTTTTTACAGTTTTCCTAGTGTCCAAACGAGGAAAATCTACTTCTGTTTTTGAAGCCGCAACACTGGCGTAAGTTATATTATTCTTTTTTTCCATAATTTTCCTCATTTTTACCGGACATGTCCTGGAAATCGCCAAATGAGCTCCACCACAGTTAATGCAACATAGCTCATTGGGTCTGTCGCAATCTTTGTAGGAGTGCTCACCAGAGCAGCAGCTACACCGTTGTTTGCCGTTACAAATTTTAGCAGAGTGGTTGAATTTAAAACAGCGGTAGCACTGCTGCAATGGTGGCACATAATCGAACACGCGATATGCGAATAGATCGTACTGGACGCAATCGGGCAATGAGTTAGACAAGAAGGTAACGCTAACTGTCTGCAGGGCGACACGAGTCTGCCCAACTTTCTTCGTGAAGCGCCGGATGGCGACGATTTCGTATATCGATGACAGTTTCGAGTACAGTTCCTTGTTCGATATGTTGGTGGGAACAAATCGAATAATTCCGATCCGTTCAATCTGGGCAGCTGGTATATAAGCCTTTAGTTTGTACTTATCAAGAAAAGCTGTGTTGCTGATGAAGTTGTTGGCCGTGTTGTATTGTTTAAATATGACCACAATTTTATTGCCATTCACACGACGAATTGCCATCACACCTTTTACTTCAGTAGAAAAAATATGGTTGAGGTATATAGGGCTTTTATTTCCTAATCGCTCTTTGTCCTGACTTTCAACAAACACTTTAAACTCGGTGTTAACAGAGTTTTCTGGATATAGTCTTTTATAGTTTGGTTTAAAGTAAGGTTTAAAGTTAATTTCCTCACCGCTTACGCCATCGCCATCATCGCAAACAGTCTGTTGTCTCTTGCGGACCTTGGGGTTCGGGGGATTTTCCCCCTCGCCCTCATTACCATCCATTATTTAAGGCCAATTATAACTATAATAGTTTTATTTACGACTATTAGTCACAATAAAAATTAATAAAGTTGGGACAATAATTTAAGTCGACCGCCTTTTTTCAAGTTCCCGCCAAGACCCGTCACTCAACTCACTCAACTCAGTGGATACTTACTTATAGAATCCCTAGGCAGGAGTGCAATCACGTAAGTCATCTGGGTACTCCGCTGTACACAGAACATAAAAAAAAAAGAAAAAAAAATCTTTTTTTATGTTCTGTGCCGCTGTATGAAGTTGCATATTTATAAATATTTAGCCATAGGGATTTACCTCAGAACAATATTGTTCTGAGGGATTTACCATTACATGCTCGGAACGTACAACTCAAGGGCTAAAGTTGGAGTTATATATATAGAATGAATGAAATTTTAAAAAATTACCACTATTCGTGTCTCTTAATTTGGGTTGCTTTGCTGGGTAAAGTTCAAGCTTGGTAAAGTTGGAGGCGGCGTCTGTGAAGTGATTCGTTTGGATCTGTGTCTTTATGTAGTCTGTGGTTTGTTTGACAGTTGTGTGTGTGTGTGTGGTAAAGTGGTGATTGTTTACTGTGTATGTTTTTTGTAATTTTCTGATTAAAATTGCTCCATCGAAAGTAATATTTTGTCTATATTGTTATAATATGTGTAAATAATCAACCCACCATGGCGATACCAACATTCCCATCGCAGGATTTGGCCAAATTAGTGTTAGGTAAGTCGTTGATCTTTGGCGGGAACTGTGTATCCCCTTTGTCAATGCTTGTCCCATAATTGTTTTCCGTTATTTGCTATTGCAGGATATCTCAACGATGAACAGCTTATGACCGTTTACGATGAGTTCCTCCAGGCGAGCCCATATCTGGATGCACAGAAGAACGAGTACGATAGGATATTTATGAAATCTTTGAGGGGTATTCTCAATGAATATTGGGGAGTCAAGATTTATGGTTAGTCGTCTTTTTTTGTAGGTATAGCATGTAATGTAATGAGGATGATGCTTGCATACCTATATTGGCGTTCAATTCTTAACTATAGCTAGCTAAAAACAACTTGTGAATAACACGATCACAGCAACCAAAACATTTCAAGCATAACCTAATAAGTTAAACTCTTAACTCAATTTTCAGTGGAAAAGTGCAAGCCCTTTGCTTTGAGAAGGAAGCTGTCACAATGCAATGGTCTACTTGAGGTTGTGAAGTATCTCATTTCTCATGTAGACTTGAGAAAAATCCCAAATATTTCGCCTATGGATAAAAATGGGTTAGTGTTTATTTTATATTTTTTCCTTGTAACAGTATCCCATTAGAGCTAGAACTAATTTTTGAAAACTGATCTTCCACTGTGTTCGAATAAACCTCACAGTAACAAATATTTAAATATTTAAGCTACTGAGACATTCCAATTATTGGAATATATCAGTAGCTTAAGATACCCTTGTCCAAGTACGAAGCTAAGTGCAGAAACTACATGACAAACTATATCAGTATGTTGAAGTATTGCTCTCTGAAATTTACTTTACTATTGCAAATAGGTCTTTTCTAGTTAGTGGAGGGATTAAGAAATTATTATATTATGATCATTATGTAACCAAAATAGTTACTTATCAATCAATACCTAGACAACCACTTCCAAGTGATAATTTGCACATTTTATTTTAGCATACACAACAAAAATCTGAACCAACATACAACTCAACTGGACAGAGAATGTAATACTTGTGCGGAGATACAACAAGTGAACTGTGTGTGTAGTAACAAGTCCGTTACAGATGCTTTTCTCAGCCAAAATGAAGCCAATTCAAATCTGGTTGAAGCTACTTCACTCATGGACCTACCTGGTAAGTGTATTTTTTTTTATGAAAAATCTATTGATAATGGCAATATTTAGAGTAGTTTAAGATCTTCTGGATTAAAGAAATTCTTAATGTAATGACTAGCTTTATATACCAACAGAAACCTTGGGGCCACCATAGACACTTGTGTCAGGTATCCATTGAATGAAATTATGAATAAGTTGGTAGCTGGCGCTATGTTTAATAATTGAATAGGAAATATTTCGTAGGTATCAATGTAAAACTACTCACTAAACTTGCCATCTTAGGGCATACTTTTATTCATATACAGAGTGAGATCCAATTGGAAATAATGTCTACTTAAACAACTTCTTATTTGTTTGCACTAGTTGCAAAATATTAGCAACATTATATGAAATAAATCTTCATGTTTTTTGTGTTAATACAATCTTTCTCTCATTCCAGGTTCCACTAAAAGAAAACAAATCAAGGTCCTAGAACGTGACAGCTCTGAGGCAGAGCGACTCATGTCCTGTGATTTAAATGACTCTAACCCAACCAAAAACATCAATTATTCTTTCTCAACTGTGAATACTGAGATGGTGGCTGCCCCTCCTGGTACCATTCCAGAGGCATCATTGCAACATGATCCTATCTTACCTGTGAGTATTTAGGTAGACATTAAACACATTTATAATTTGTCCTCAGGCCTATGGGGTTGAAATTTTTTTTAGTTTCCACACAGGTCTAGTATTTTGTCACAGCCTTGTATTTTTTTCTACCCAATCCCAACTGTGCAAAAACCATCTTCTTTTATAGTATTCTATTTTTGCAAAAAGTGAGCATAGTAACTTTCAATAATGGTGACTATGAACATCTGTTAACAATGGGTTCCCTATTTCATACCGAAACTTCTTTGTTCGAAATACGGTTCACCTACGAATGATTCTTCGAACGATAGATTGTTCGACGCCTTATTCAATCGAATGTTTATACACCGACTGCTTGTTGGTTCGATGCCTCGTTAAATCGAAAACTTTACTGCGGTGCTTTTTAATGCGACGGTTAATTATATCGAATGTTGTTGCACCGATTGCTGTTAGTTCGGTGCCTTGTTACATCATTATCATCGAGTGCTGAATTATTCTAAAAGTTATTAAATTATTTTTTTATTCCACAGAGATAAAAAAAATACTCTTATAAAAATAAATAGGTCTTCAAAGTTATAAATTAATTTAGGTATCATCCAATCGTAAAAGCGCTTACGCAAAAGTAAATAACTCCCAGGAAGTCAACTCTTAAATATGTAACATTATAATATTCTAGTATTTTCTAAGGTTAACTCGAGCACTAGACATAATTAAAACTGTTTTTATACGGATTTTACTCGTTTATTACATTTTTTACAATGACTGATGTCAGTCATCCGAGACCACGGCACCTGAAAAAGTACCGTCGGAAAATTGTAAAAAATTTAATAAACGAGTAAAATCCGTATAAAAACAGTTTTAATTATAATATTCTGTTACGGCGTGTAAAATGATTTTTGGAGCAACGAAGCATTGAAAAACAAGCATCGATAATATAATGCAGTATCATTCGTAGGTGAACCGTATTTCGAACAAAGAATTCTCGGTATGAAATAGGAAACCCGTTAACAATACTGATGTTTATGACAAATAATTGATTGCATTTTTCTTTTATTACAGCATAGTACCTCTATTAATCGATGGAAATTTCGTAGAATAAATTGTTTTTCTTCGGCGGCGCTGGATTAGGGTTGCCGCTTAGGGGGTTTCACGAGGTGCTCTAGTGCCACCAATGAAAAGCAAAAAAAATTTCTGCAAATAATTTTGTAAAAAAGTGACTTTTCTCTCCACCTCATTCAGAGGCCAAAAACCTAGGACTGGCTCTAGTACCAGGTCCGTGATCCTAGGTTCTAGCCCATGTATCCTAAAAGATACTAACGTGAGTAAGAGAATAGCCAGATCCCTTTTACAAAAATTATCTTTACAAGAACTATTAATCATAATCATGTGGGTACAGTGATATCGTTCCGATGTTAACACCTAACTGCAAAGTAGGTAGTCGGGGCTGTAAGTAATGCAATTTGCTGAAGCCAGATGTCGCTGCCTGTACGTAATACAGAGAATAGTGTAAAGAGGTTCGAAATTTCACTGATGCCGTGAGTCGCCCATTGGCTCAATTGGTAGAGCGCTGGCACGGATAGCCAGAGGTTGCGGGTTCGAATCCCGGCATGGGTGAAATTTTTAGCCTCTAAATAGGTTTTTAAATTTGTCCTTAGCACGGGTTAGTGCATTAAAACTAAAAATAGTATAAGAACATATGATTTTCTCATTGGCGATGGCGGTACTAGAGAACTATAAACGTATTTGTTTTCGCAAGTTGAGAGTCAGTTTAGGCTCTAAACTTTGTGAAGAAGTCGTGAAGTCATGGTGTATTCATTCACAATTACTGATTCCTGATTATGATTTATATCATGATCCCAAGATTTAGGCTGGCAATAGTTAATACATCCTTCATGGGGCATTGTATACGCTTCTACAATAAAATCCCTGAAGATATATTAAGTTTGACTGAAGGGCGGTTCAAAAAATGTGTAAAGTACACTTTGTGCCAAAAGAGCTACTATAATATTAAGGATTATTTAGATGACAATGATGTCTGGAATTTAAGCATGTAAAATTCACGAGTTTTGTAGAATCTGTGTAAATTCTGTTAATTAAGGAATTCGAAAAGACTAAGTTTGGAGTTTTTTTGTCCATTTTTACTCCAAAATGATCCAGATTTTGAAATGGACACCTAGTTTGTCTTGTAACGTTCATTAAGCCGCAGTATCTGCGCTACTTTGAATAAAACCTTTTCATTTCATTTCAACAGCCCATATGCTTACACAGCTGGAGACAGGCCTCCCCAAGACACCCCTCTTCATTCTAGCCATCCGCATTGAGCCATCAGGCCCTGACTATTCTAATGCATTGTGGTATAATGACAATTGCATGAACATGGCGATTTAATTTCGTTGCTGCTTCAAGTCTTCGCCTAGAAGGTTCGACGTATGTGTGCACATACGTCGAACCTTCCAGGCGTCAATGGTATGATAAAACACCCCACGTGACGCGACCATGTCATGATACTATAATGCATTCAGATTCGACGCCCTGCTCTTCGTAAATTCATACACTTACGTATATTTTGTTTGTAGTTTCAGAATAAGCTAAAAATTCCTGCGGACAACAATCAAAACATCCAAGAATTAGATAAAATACTCAATGCAGCAAGTAAAAATGTCGCTATGGGCCATTCAGGCCATATTGAATACAGGCCGAAACCGGAGAGTGTCACAAGTAGAAGAATTTCGGCTGCAACATTTCAGGACTTTGCTTCTGGCGTTCAAGGTAACTGCAGTAAATTGCTAACTTCGAAGAGGTTCGAAATTTCACTGATGCCGGCAGTTGCCCATTAGCTCAGTTGGGAGAGCGCTGGCACGGTTAGCCAGAGATCGCGGGGTCGAGTCCCGGCATGGGTGGGATTTTTAGCCTCTAAATAGGTTTTTAAAATTGTCTTCAGCAAGGGTTACTGCAATAAAAAGAATAAAAACACAAATGGTGTTCCTAAATAAAGATATACACAATAAGACTTTTTATAAAACCTGTCCATACATATTGGGTGCTAACTGTGACGTCACCATTTTATACTGACACCTTATCTGATATATAAAAATCTTGTGTCAATAAGTCGTAGGCCAATGAATATGGCTACGCAGGGTAGCTAGTAATGTATTACATAAAAAAATATATTGAATATATGACTATACTATTTTTATTTTTAATGCACTAACCCGTGCTAAGGACAAATTTAAAAACCTATTTAGAGGCTAAAAAATTCACCCATGCCGGGATTCGAACCCGCAACCTCTGGCTATCCGTGCCAGATAGCCAGAGGTTGCGGGTTCGAATCCCGGCATGGGTGAAATTTTTAGCCTCTAAATAGGTTTTTAAATATATGACTTACATCACAAAATAATTATTTTGGTCGTATTAGGGAACATTTTACTTTTTCTACGTTCTTTCTGGTATACGGACACCAGCGGCGTGATTTAATGTATGTTTTAAATGGAATGCTACAATATCCCGAAACCGCCGTAGTAGAAGTTGATGAAGGGATAGAGGTATCGGGATCGTGGCAAGCAGCAAATCCCTGATATCCGCCTATTTATCGATAGGGCGACGTGGAAAGCCATGGAGGAGGCCTATCTCGAGAGACAACTTAACGAGTTTCAGTGCTAGAACTGTTTAAAACTAGTTTTTTAGTAAGCATAAGTAAAGATATAAAGGCTTATATTATTATCATTGGAAAAACAATAGACACACGCCCGTATCCTGGGATGCGTTTTAGTCTAGAAAGTTAGATTTGTTTGAAGTCGTTGTGGGTTTGTTTACCACAAAGGGGCTCGATACATTTGTAGCATACTCAGTCTGGGTGTATTTCCATGTTTCGATGTCCTTACCATAGCTCAGGATATCCTTGTTTGGAACCAGAACATGTGATTGGATTGGAGTCCCGGCATGGGTGGAATTTTTAGCCTCTAAATAGGTTTTTACAAATTCAATGCAATTTTCAATCACACTCTCCATTTTCTGCTCTCTCTTTTGATCCCCATATCTTTTATGTGTTTCTTTGCAACTCTATCTGCCTATACTTAAATTATTTACTTACTTGGATCACGTTGATTTCTTCTAATATAAATACAAATCTAATCAAGCTTCTTTGCCTTGCTAAGGTGGAGCTCAGGTCGACATGACAATTCCTGATTCCAGCACTTCAGAAACCACTAGTAACATGTAAGTATTCATTAGTAGAATGCTGGCCTCCCATTTGAGAGGTTTTTAATGTTTCCCTCACAATTTTCTCTTACACATGTCTTCACCAATCCTATCTAAAGAGTAATCATTGTTACTCTTTTTACAGATTACCATCAACAGCCAGGGACAACATGTCGTTATCAACCCACAGCACTAACCCGATCACGGGTAGAAAAACCCAATACTTAATTCACGTGAACTCAAAAAATTTGGCTCTACTACAAACTAGCGCCAACTCAACTGTGGACGGCAAAGCTAGTGAGAGTAAAATAACCATCTTGTCGGACGTAAAAGTTGACAATATCCAAGCCGATCGCACTAGGATCCCAAAGATGCCGCCCGTTTTACAGAATGCTACCTCTACGCCCCTAATGCAAATGCAAGCAATACTGGTCAATGGTACGCCGGCTTACAAGCCCAATGTCCACTTAAAGAAGCGAGCTTTCTCTGAGGAAGAAATCATGGCTATGCCTACATTATTTATTGTTACAGCACCAGGTAAAGATAGGTTCAGTTCAGTTCACTTTCGCAGTGCTGGTATGAGGGATTCTATTTTAGTCATCGCGACATGTTGCAGTGGTAGCGCGTCGCTAGAATACTGGCCTCACATTCGATAGATCCTTGATTTGACTCCAGCGTGTATGAATAACTTTAATTTCTTTTTATGTAGCCTATATACATCCCACTACAGAGCACGGGCCTTCGGCTCAGAGAAAGTTTATAAGTTTATTACCACGCGTGCCAACCGCGCGGCTTGGAAATTTCAAGCACTGAGTTACCGGGTTTCCTTAGCGAGTGATATTGCTTTAAAACTTCGCAATTATACGTAACTATGAAAATAAAATCATTAGTAAAACCCGGATTCGAACCCACGGCGTCCCGAATGTTAGGCCGACGTTTTATCGCTGCACTACCACCGGTACAACTTTCTCCACTTGTTTATTTTTTGTAAATTTGTACTGACAATACCAAACTCTTAGGAAAAAATTGAGGGGGAAACACCCTTTTTTTGAGATATGAATTTCTTCCAATGTAGAGATTGGTGGGCATAGATAGAACCTACCATTTTCTATGAGACTGCCTGTGACCAGTGGGATATATGCTAGTTATTTACTCGCGATAGATCTCAGTTTTTAGTGTTTGACGTAGCGTTGGATGTAATTCGCCACAAAACGAATCCCTCATTACGATTATTGTGTTTACTTTTAAAGTTTGGATATACAAAGTATGTCGCAGGCACCGTTTTGCAACTAATAAAGTCAAAAATATTTCCATAATTTTACTAAATGTGGGCCTTACCACTAAGTACTTACATTTATAATACACTCTGTGTAGGTTCTCCTAATTCTTTTCTTGTCTGTCTACTGAACTCAGTAATCTGAACTACTTTGCAGCACTGAGTACCTGTGAATATCCTGCATTTAGAATAATTGCGTCTTTCAGGTCCACCACCTATGGTAAACACTGTAAGGACAACAGCTTCTCAAAAGTCCGGCGGCGTCTCCGTAACAAGCAGCACAAACGTAGCACCATCTCTTGGACCGTTAACCATTGAGGTGGGTCCTGAAAGCTTAAAAAAGCCTCCAGGTGAGATAAAAAACATGCCTTCATTGAACCCTTCAAGTGACACTGGCTTAGTCACTACGGTAGATCTGAAAAACGCTTCAGTACCAAAGGACTCCACGATCTGCAAAACAAGTACCCCACAGTGCTTGCCCATTTTAAGAAAGTCTTCCTCTACCCCGCGACGGAATTCCTCGCATGTTAGGGTCCTGGATTTCACTACACCCAGAAGGATTCTCCATGAGGCTGCAGGTGAACATGGCGTGAATCCTGTCGAAATTATACTGAGTCAAAGTCCAAGTACACATGATCAACCTATGTGCTTAAATAGTATTGAGAAAAAAAGTGCATCTGAAACAGTAGCCACGACCTCGACTTCTTCTACTGATGGAAATTCTTCTAAAGAGAATACTGACCGTCCTCTATTATCAAAGAAAAATAACTGGGATGCAGATTTGCGTGCGCTCTGTACTCAGTCCAAAGTAGATACCGTTAAACCTAAACCAGTGAAAAAGAAAAAACTACCGGAGGCTCTCAAAACGCCACTGGAAAACGACGAAAGCGCCAAAAAGCTAAAGAAGAAAACTATTTCTTTGAAATCCAAAACACCTAAAATTAAGAAAACCAAGAAAAAAGTTGTTACTGAAGAACCAGTCAATGATGTCCCAGAAGTGAATGTAGTGCCTGTTAAACCAACGTTTCATATAGTTACAGATAGACACACCACAGAGTCCGAGAAAACAGAAAACAAATCTAGTAGCAATAATCAAGGCGACACCCCAGACATGGATAGGACCTCGTTGCAAAACGTTATAGGTGCTAAACTTAACATATCAGATTTGTTAGAGACCCCGTACAAACAAGCTCTCTATGATATACAAATGGAAACGCCTAAATTTTTACGGCCGGATATACCTTTGACCGATGAACCGGTATCTGAAATAAAAATCTCAGATATACCAACGCCCAGGTTCTTTGATACTGCAGATTTTGGCTTGACGCCTAAACCGGGCCAACCGCCTACTCCGTCATCTTATAGTTCTCGGCCGACAGATTATTCAAGTGGTGGTTCTTATTATAAACCTGATGACCAGGATTACGCCCCTCATCCGGACGATATTGGTTTTCCTGTAATAAATACATATTCTACAGGCTCAGAAGAAAAAGATGACATTGTAGTGACGAAGAAAAAATCCAGTAAAAGGCCATCACGACCTGTGAGGCAGTGTACTAAAAACGTTTCATATTCAGATACTATGAGACCTACCAAAGATGTCAATTTGAATCATTTATCAATCGATACAAGTGTATCCAGTATGTATGCGACTAGAGGGGAAATTAAAGAAACAATCGTAACAGAGAAACAGAAGAAACCGATCAGAGAAAAAAGAAAATCTAGTAGCAAAAGACTTAAATCGCCTGAGAAAAAAGCAACACTATCATTCTTGAAAATTAAACCACGAAGACCGACGCCAGAGAAACTAAGAAAGAGTAATATTTCCGAATCATCACAATTTAGAAAGCGAACTTCAAGTAAAGAGAAGGCTTCAAATATTGCATCACCTGTAATACCGGCTCTTACGAAGTCCCGTAGGAAGTCCTCTACGCCAAGAAAACTCCACACCAAAGTACTCGTATCACCAATTCCTGATTCCAGCGAAAGTATGAAAGACACAATGAAATCAGTTGCTTTATCTGCACAAGACTCTGACACCGACAATGTACCTCTTAGATGGCCAGATGACGATTCCCAAGATGCCAACGCAAAATCCAATTTGTCACTAGTTCAGGAAGAAGAAGACATTTCTAAAATAAGAGATTACATCGAAAAGTCGCGTTTAGACAAACCGGATGCAGACGTAAGCTTAGAGCCGGTAAAGGAAGCTGGCAGTTTGCATAAAGATTTAGTTTCGAGAGGCTTCGACGTAGAAACAGCTCGCAGTATAGAGCGGGATTTACTCGATCTTCCGCATTCGACACCAGAAAGCTCTTTCCCTGAATCTCGTAATGAAGAGACTAATAAATTAACACCAATAGTCAAGAAAAATACTGAAATAGAAACTGAGGATAAATTTGAGTCTTGTAGCAGTACTAACAATGTGCAAAAAATGCAAGAAGAAGAAGAAGAGGTAGATGAAATAGAACTTTCTATCTATGAAAGCAATGAAGAATCTAATGGTAATTACTTCGTATCCGAACATATGGAATCCATAAAAAGAACTAACACGGAACATCACAAGCTTAAAGATAATTTCACAATGAAGTTCTGTATCGAAGAAGGTTTCTCTGTAAGACTAAAAACAACTCCTTTAACATTCTTATTGGATAAGCCGGGAGCGCTAGATGAAAATGTGAGCATAAAAGAAACGGAGGAAGCGGTCAATAGTATACCTAACTACGACAGACTATATACGCCACTAAAGCATAACAGACAAGCTCCCTTGGATGCCCTTATTGAAGTCTTTGATTCTAGTTTAACAAGCTTAGATACTCCTTTAAAAGCAACTAGCCCAAAGAAGAACGAAACAATAGTTTCGGAGATTGTATTAGAAGTGGAACAGATTGTTGAGAAGGACGAGTGTAAATCCAAGAAACGGAGAAGAATGCAAAGCGACTCTTGTTCTGATGAATCGTTGAACGAGCCCAAAAAAACCAGACGTGAAATTTTGCCTAATATTCAAAACTTCGACATTGAATCTGTTTTAAGTAAACTTCACGGACCTTAATAAATTACTTTTTGTTTGTATATAGCTTTTGTAACTTTGCTTTCTTTCACACGTACTGAAGTTGTGTTCAATTATCACTTTCCCTGTCGTACAGTGTATTTATGTGTAAGACACTTATAAGGTTTGTCGTAGGTCTAGTTCGTAAGAATTATTTAAGTATCTAATAATGTGCCAGATACAACTTGTACCTAGTAACAATAAAGTTATTTTTGATTGGAAATGGCGCTGATGTATTATTTGCATTTACCTTTGTATCACAAGGCGCGTTAGTGTAGTTAAAGCGTAAATAATTCGCAACAAGCAGCCCTAACGTGCGCATCAAGATAATCCTATTGCACATGGGACTCATTCGTGTCCGTTGTTAATCTGCGATCGAAATTAATACATCGCGTACACGGGAGCGATTCGCTCAGGTGTTCTCATTATATCCATTATTCACACAACGAGTGAATGCGTCTAATTTGCCGCTCGGATTGTCGGGAAGCCGCGTGCAATTATGATATTCCGTTTAATTAGGCATCGCAATTAGACGCGATCGTGACACCGGTAGCGCGGAGCGTCCAAAGCGATCATTACCCATGGTAATTCGGACCGCACCGCGCCGATAATCTGAGGAAAAATCTCCGGCTAATGGCGATTCGGCAGGTAAACTCGCGTTGCTGCACCGCAATTATGATGCGCCTAATTTAGTTACACGTCCAATGAATGCGGCTCTGTGAACGTTTTCCGCTTCTGTGACTAATGCGACCGTTATTTTGCGAACCTAAATTCAAATTAGGGCAAGGGAGTGAGTAGACTGCACCGAAGAGATATAATCGGTTTCATATTTAATTGTACGACTGACACGTCGGATATAAATCTCGAAAGCGGCAGCGGCTTACGTAAATAAATGACACGGCATCTATTGGAACGATTTCACGACTTGTAGCCCCACTTACCTATTTCACGCTGGCGGTCTATTGCCAATATGACCGAAATGTCTGACGGGGGCCAGACCGAAATACACCGTAGGCAGAGGGTTAGGGGGCCACCCCTCCGTCTGGTAACTGGGTCACGGATGCAGTTCCTGACACAAATAGCTAGCTAGTTGTCGCATCCCGCTGTATAGCTCGACCCCCCGCTTACCCTAATATCTATAAACTTTGCACTTATCGGCGACACCGCAAATAAGGCTGTATTTTGCTAGATTCGAGTATGTGGGAAACTAGTCCAGAAAAGTAGAAATAGATCGAATCGCTGTGAATCGATCGTTTAATTTCTACTGTGGGCGACGACATTGATGACGAAGTGGCAGTGACAATCACAATTCAATCGATCAAACAGCGGGAGGCATATAGATATTTCACTAACTACCAATAGGTACTCACTGAAGAGTCGCCTAAAACTATAACTAGACAAGTTAAATGATCTGTTAGATTAAAACAGTAAACACTTGTTTTCAATGGGTGCGAATGAGAGAACCAGTAGGTAAGTACCTACTTGTATTCTCGATTTGTAACTCCTCTCTGTACATCAAACTAAAGAGTCCGTCAACTCCAATTTATTACAAACTCTTGAGACGAATTAGTCACGGTTCCTTTCTTGCATACAGCAGCTACGGCATTACCCGGGATAATCACGTCCAACAGCATTTCAGTTATTTTTTGCGAAGCGTCGCTGCAGCTTTGATATAATTTATCCACGTCCCTTTGTTGGAGGAGCGACTGTCCTGGTAGATTTCTTTAAATAATAGCTTAGGAGGCGACGCTGTACCATGAGAGCCGTACGTAGACAGGGCTAAGTGTGCACTTCCCTCCTACATCGTGACTTCGTAATCCAAACACGAAAACATCGCTTGCGACAACATACAACGCTGTTTCAGCGAGACGTTACTCTCTGGAAACTCTAGAAGACGCAGCACTGGTTGGGACGCGCCAACCGGCGCTCGTGAATTCAGTTGCGGCTGGAAATTCTGCAGGCAGTTCGGGTATAAATGATTGTGGGTGATTTTACACTGCCCCCCTTTCGCCCACCCGATGTCTAAAGCCGCCCGCCTCCTCCTGGCGTCCCGAAATGCATCGCCGCTACGACGTCGTAGCGTCGCGGACGATCTGCGTGCTTTGCTTATTTTCACTAGTACGCCGGAAATTGCCTTTATAAAGAACAAAGGAGTTCAGTTTGGTCGAGAAATTGCGAAGATGCCACAGGGATAGCGGTGATTAGTTCGCTGGAATCAGCGCTAACTATCTAGTTACATCTTGTTAGTTTCCTTTAGCATGCGCAATGTTTTCGGAGAAATAACAAAACAAACTAGTGGTTTTAACGGTCTGAAGAATTTAAAGCTGTTGTCGGAGTGTTTTGGCAAGGCTTGCCAACTCGACCTTTGCAGATAAAACAATAGTAACACACTTGGAGCGGACACAAGTTTTTAACAAATTGCTGCAGTTTTCATTTTGTTTTAAATTATTCTTGGTTGAAATAGAAAGTTTTAGTATTAGGTTACTTTTATGCTGCTAATCGAAATACCTATGTACTCGTAGTTCGGTATTGTTTGTAAAGCGTCTAAAAATTTGAAATATAAAACTTTCTAAATACAACATATTAGCTACAAACGATATATCTATACAATGTTGCATACCTCTGAAATACGCATTTTTCGAAATACCTCAGTTACGAGGATTGACTTGTTAGAGTTAGTATAGTTTTTTTTATTATGGCTCTGCACGTTTTGTGCCTACACCTGTGTCAAGTTTTTGAAGGACTTAGATAATAAAAACAACAATGTTGTGTGTTTTTTTAAACGTAGGCTAATAACCCTTAAGTTGGCAAGGGGAAAATAGTTCCCACGTCAAATTGAACTTTATCACCTTGGAATAGAGTCCAAAACCAACAAAAAAATCATACCACCCATGCCTTATTAAGGGATTGCAGGGCACAGGCATCCTCAGAGAGAAAGTATGGGCTTAATTACCACGTGTGCCCACTGCGGATTGGCAATTTCAAGCGTATTTGAATACCTGAGACACTCAGATTTCCACAGAATGTTTTCCTTCACGGTTAGCGAGTAGTATTGCCACTATAACTTATTTTTATATAAAATTTTAATAAAATGTTATGCAGTAGCTCTGACACAGACAGTCGACAACAGGTCAACCTATAAATTTTGTTGCAAAGTTGTCCTTAACGTAATTGAATAATTGTAATGTAAATGTTTATGTGCTGTTGACTGTACATTGTATAATTCTAGATGCATATTAATATAAAAAAATGTAACAATGGCAATTGCTCTAAGAGAATAACTGACTCTTAAGGCACTTAAGCACGTAAGGCATTACAATAGTTAAGTGTCAGAATACTGTGCAGCGTGAATTTGGTAAAAACTTGTCTGCATCTTATCTGAGAAAAAGGAGCAAAAGTAAAATAGAAAATCTAACTGAGGTGTTTCAGCGATCTCGAATTTTAGAGGTACCTAATCCAGGGTAAAAAATCTTGCTATCACGCTTATATCACCGGCAGTGAAGCAGGGGCATTATTCGGCTCCAAATTGCATATGGTCCTCTGGTCCTTTATGTCATTTTCGGTTTTTCTATATCCTTGAGATTTTGACATTGATACTTCTTGTTTTGAAAAGATCAATCCTTTTTCCCAATTGATATTTTCAAATGCGCCATAATTTACGTCCTTTGACTTCGCAAATCGCACTATTTTGTACCCCAACAGGAAACAAATAGCACCATCTCACCAACTGTGCGAAGCCTCATGCCAAGTAGGTCGAACTTTCTGCAACTTTCAGCCGCCTTTGCCAGGAAAAGAAAATAAATGGCTTTTCACCATACCTTCAAATACGGCTTCACTTGTTTAAAGCTTCACCTTCCCGAGTTCCAAGGTGCTTTTAAGTAACTTTTATAAGAGTCCATCATCAATATTTCCCATAAAATTCCACCATATGACCATACGCTCACATCGAAGTTTGGGCACTATCGGGCGTGAGCGAATTATCTTAAAACCTTTTGTTGGAAACTTTGGGGCGTCTAATCCGCGTAACGTCGTAAGTGGCAAGTATTACCTTAAGTGTGTCAATTGGCGGACTGGTGTGCGTTGGCCCCGCGCCCGCCGCCCACTGTGGAGGCAGGCTGCACCGGTGGATCGATACCAGCCGTCTGGCCCACGACCTCGCCTTTCTTACCACCTTCCTAAATACTAATTACGGGCTTTGACACAGCCTGCGCGCCAACAGAATGAAAAGAGCCATGCACGCCGACGCGCCGTCGCTCTTATTAATCTCACCGTGTGCCGCGTATGAGCTGATGGTATCTTCCTCTGTTCGGTTTTTACGCGCTACGAAAGTATTGTCCTTTTTCTGAAAGAGGCAAGTTTCCCGTTTTTATCAGCTTGCGCGGTCATGCAATGCTTTTTTTGTTGACATTTGCTGCTCGGCTGTAACTTTCAAAGATTCCTTTCGTTTCGAAAATGTCTTCAACCAAACGCGTTGTCCAAACGTAGTTCGTGAATAATTTTGTCTGGATTAAGTACCTACATTGAATACTCTCTCACCCCGCCTAATTGGTTCGCTAAGCCTAATCGGATGAATTCGTCGGTAGCCAGCTCTACGGATTTAAGCTTCGACAAGGTACACTTTAGTCTGACTGCAGCTTCCTAAGCCGGATAATATAAGGAAACGAGATTAAAAATGGATTCACTTCACGTGGCCTGTAATGCGATTTATTTGTGCGGAGCAGGTTGAGCTCTCATAAAGCTGCAATGTAAATATTTATGCCTTCCGTAAAATCTAATTAGTTTTGCACTGTTGCAGGTTTGTTTATCTTCCTTCCTTGTGGTGTTATAAAACGGAGCTAACCTATCGTTGGTAAAAAGTAACTTACACGATGGGAAAACTCAAGTAGCCAACTACGTACCTAAATCACCTCCCGCCTCGACCGCTAATTGAAGACGATTTCAGAATAACAACTTCTAGAGTGTAATTTATTACCATTACTTCAGTAAACGACCGGCATCAGTTAGCGGTTTCGTCCAGAATCGCGGTGCATCGTGTGCGAGCGAGACATCGCCTACCCCCGCACTTTCGGCAGCCCACCCCCCCTGCGGCCCCCACTTGGGCGGTGGGGGCGGTAATGGACGCACGGGGCTCCTCGGCCGTGCAACTCTTTGTCGGAGTCGGCTGTACGCGTGGTGCACTTGCTAGTTTCTTTGGGCGCCCTTTTGTTGCGGGTTCCAATTCGGAACGTACCCCGGGCTTAGCATTTTATCGACTTTTAGGTTGAGTTGCTCGTGCTGCAGATGGGAACGAGGTTTTGCTGCTTTTAGCCGAAATCGAACGGATGCTTATATCATTGGTTGTCGATTTCGTTTTGCGCTTTTGCGAGAGATTGCTACCTTATCTTTTTACTTAACAGATCTTACTTACATAATACATCGTCATTAAAATAATGATACAATCGATTATGATGCACTACCCATCTATTCAGTCTCTTCCAAGCACCCCCTCGGCTATGCATCTCGCGGTGTCTAATCATGCAAATTTTCCCAGCGAGGGTGGGCGTCTTTATAGCAGAAAACCGGGAGTTGAAACTGAAACTTGTGTGCCCCTCTTGAAGGTCGTTGAAAAGTTTCTGAGAAACGAATGTGTATACCAACGAGATTGTATAAAGAGAAAACACTTTCCTTTTGTTTTGTTAACTCTTGTAGCATCAAACAATTTGCAAAGAACACACAGTTTCTCCTTGCGTCTTGTTTGGGGTAGCTCAGTCTATCAGTCCAAACACAGCTCTATCTTATATGTACAATCTTAAACCTGTTTAAATACATTTTTTGATGAAATTCACTGTTAGTCTGCATCAACTTACCTATCCTCTACTCTACAAGTATGAACCAAATACAGCATTAGGAATTACTTACTATACCGTTTCCTGGACTCGCGGTGCGCTATCTTTCAGTTTGACCGCACTGCAAGCCTCTAGATTTTCACGCTACTGACTTCGTTTTATGCGACCCGTATACGTGCGCTCTCGAAGCGTGCATCGACAGACCAGTCCAGTGGTTTCCTTTCCTTATGTGCACAAGGAACGTTGGAGACAGACTACTAGGTAAAGTTCATGTGAATAGAGCCTGTTTATACAACTTGTTATGGAATAAAGCATAACCTGAAAACAGAATCGTGTTTTGCTGCTTCTCAGACTATCCTAAGTTTGCTAGAAGCAATCTTTTACATAGATATGCTTGCCTTTGTACCTGTTATTTTAAACTTTGTCCCTGTCAAATATTCCGTTTGTAATGAACGTTAAAATTGATAGTTAATTCTCTTTCTTAAAGCAAAAGTTTCAAAGTAAGCAATGCAGCTTTTTAATCGTCTTTAATATAAAAATTAATCCCTAAATGGGTCGGTAAGTGCAAATCTCGGGAGCAGCTGAACCGATTTCGCTAATTCTTTAGAATATTCCTTGAAGTACGAGGATGGATGGTTCTTACGGAGAAAAAAAATCGACTGTTAGGCGGTACGAATTTCGGTATGTAGTTAGTTATTTATACAATCTTGAAATTTGATTCAATTATTAAAAATAGAATTGACAGCGTTGCTTACATATTAGAAGTAGTTTAATTATCGATACAGAAGAAACGGGTTTCAGGTTTTTCGTTAACAAGACTACGTAAGTTTCTTACTACAATTTTAACATTTTATACTTTTATAAACTATACACATTTAAAATAAAAAAAAATTATACCAAACTTTATCAGTTTTATTTGAAACTATAGTAATTAAATTAATTTTAGTCCATTCAATTGAGTCCATTTTATTTCGAAAGTGTGTGCGAAACTTAAAAGTTATTGCTATTTTTAAAGTTCTAATAAAGTACGATACTTAGTTTTCCAGGCCAGTGTATGTTGTAAATGGTTTTCCCTAACATAATTTTGTTGTGGTATGAGTGAAATGGCTTCGTTCCTGGTGTGGATACCTACCTATACTTGTGTAGATAAAGTGGCGTTTATTTTCCAGGCAAGAAAAGTTATTTGGGAAGCCTAGCGACATGCCTGTAAATGTTAAAGCAAGTTCGAGACCAGCAATGTTCACGTGGTTCCCAGCTTTACCTATTGACAGAAAGAAACAAATGTTTGCGGCGCAAGTCGACTTCACAAGTTGAACTCGAGTCGCTAGTATCAGTCTTTCTTACACCTTAGCTGGCAAAATAGGGAATAAAGTGGTTTCTTGCAATCCATGCCCTGTTCTGCCGTGTCTCAATTAGCGCTTTTTAGACCAGATAAATTAGAGGAAAATAACAAATACGTAATATTTTTAAACTAAAACTTTCGTAAGCACAACACATTGTAGACTTTTAGTCCGGATTTACTTACGGGTGTTGTTATATCGGAAAAGTCCGACCAGGTTTCGCTCCGATTCGCAGAGCTTAATCATGGTGAGCAGAGACGGAGCTCGCGTCGTCGTGCGAGACGTTAACGCAACGTATGTGCACGTTGCGTTAACGACTCCTTCGCCCAAATAGGTGATGTGTTAGCAAGGGGGAAGATAAGAAGTTTCCGGAACCGTTGAACGCAACGACTTATGAACGTTGATGAAGCGAAGGTGATCTGTCAGGATCGTGGCAAGTGGCGGTCCCTGGTCTCTGCCTACCCTTCTGGGATACATGCGTGAGGTTATGTTGTAAGGCAATTTTTCTATATTTGACAAATAGTTAATGTTTCAACTACTCACGTATTGACGAATTGGCTTTGTTTCACGTTTATCTAACACCTGTTACCGTGGCTTTTCGCTTGGCTATTTTGTTAATGAAAAACCGATTAACGTTGCAAGATTCATGAGAATATTTATTAGTTTGCCAAAAAGCGCTTTATTCGTTGACGGAAGAAAAGCTGCTTTTTAAACCGTCAGCGCCCAGTTTTACTTTTTTATTGGGATACATTATTACATTTCGGCTTACATTTTACGGCTTACATTGCGGCTTACATTTTACATTGTACATTGACATTCAGCAAACAGAATGTAAATTCTTTACGTTGATTTCAATTCAAATTTCAAATCAAACGAAATCAATCAAATCAAATTATTTAAATTGATTTGATTGATATCATTTGATTTTCAAATGTAATTAATTACCGTGTACGTCAAAGAATTGTCTTATCTTATTGATCAATTCGAATTAGGTCAGACGTGATCCAAAGTTTGAAGCTCGTAACGTCCCCATTTGGATACCGATATCGTCTGTCGCCGTATACAAATCAAGGAGCATTCAATACAACAAGGCTTGGTTATCCTTGTATTTTTCTTCACCGAGCCGATGCTTGTATTCTGATAATAAAGGCAACCACAAATGGGCACCAACAAACGTTGGTGGTAAAGACAAAAGGTTCTAATTATCACTGAATGTGAGGTGGGCGTGAAAGGGCGGCCGGCTGCGCTATCGATTTCCGCTGAATTAGAGTGTGGATCGCTGGTCGTCTTTGTCGAGCGAAACAGACCAAAACAAGCCTGCCTGCCCCCTTGCCACCTCTTGCCGGTCTATACTACCTTCGTAAGTCCACAACGGGCGCTCCGTTCGAAAATTTCAAATCAAACAGAGCGGCGATCTCAAATCCCTAGTGCATGGCGGTGAACAAAGCCTGGGCACCTAATGCTTCTAATTAGTTCCCCACTATACTTACCCAGTGTTAATAAAATATTTATCAGCGATGCCTTAACCAGACTACACGATGTAGATGGAACACCCTTAAGTGTACCATTATGACCGCTAATTATCTAATGAATATGAATTTAAATGCAGTGAAATGTCCAGAAAGTCTGTCTGACTTGACGAAGAGAAATAGCAGCGGTACAGCTTCCAAGTGGCATTTTACTTAGCTGTATTTTTGTTACAAACTTACACTTACTCTAAAATTAATAAGTACTCATTACTCTTAATAATACGTTAAAGCGCTAAGTTGAACTAGTGCTCAGATCCTGCAATATAGGTACAATGGCGAGCACAACCTATCTCCTTTACAAATTAAAGCCGCAAGCAAGCAAACGCCTTCTAGAGGTATACAGTATTAGTAAATTCTGTCAAAGTGCATCGCCGAGGCACAAAGGTCGTTGCGTGGGAAAATGGGGGGTTCAGGGAGACGGCGGGGTAGAATAGCTTACTCCCAACCCCCCACCCCTCCTATGGGCTTGCACGCCAAAGTGAGTTGGGGCTTCAGAAATTTATTATGACGCACGGGGTTTGGTTACGATTTTGGCGCAGCCCGTTGCAATTCGGTCGATTTTCCTCAGTTTTTATGTGCTAGTTTCGACCGCAACATTTTAATAAGTTTCCACACCGCTGACGTGACGCGCAAATCGTAAAACTGGGAGTTACGTAAAGCATGGAAAAATGCACGTATGCGGCTATTTTTATAAACCTAATGTATTACAATGTAGGTACCTAAGGTATTAAAAAAAAAGTTACAAAACAAGGTAAATAAATTCTCACTAAATTGCGTTTTCCAAAACAATAAAACAATTTCGCACTCAGTTAAATTCTTTCTAAATTACGATTAACTAAGCGAAAAATTCATAATCTTATAAACCTTCTAGTCTTCTAATCTTTTCTTCTCGTGCCTCTTCATTATTGGAAGTTGACCGTCATATCTCCATTACCACAGAGCAAAAAACTATTACTGACTCCGAGTACGAATACAATTTTCTTTACCAAATAAGTATATTGAATAATTCCACAAATGTTATATCAACAAACATTTATTTGGGGTGGATTTATCCATGTTTTATTTTCGTGAGCATTTGCTTATTTTGGAATTTATCTAATCATACCATAGGTATCCTAGTTAGGAACCAGAACATATGACCGTGTTGTAACATTAACATTTACATACAAGCACATACATTGCTGCTGGCCCCACACTAGGATACCCTGTGTCGTGGGAACCAGAAACAACGACATCACAAACATGTAAACATCCAAGACCTGGGTTTTTTTTTGTTCCCAGCCGGGATTCGAACCCGGGACCTCTTGCATGGTATGCAACACGGTCATCCTTACAGATGACCGTGTTGTAAGGATGCTATTATTAAAATCCTACGCATATTATAAATGTAAGTTTGTGAAGATGTTTAGATGTTTGTTACTCAATCACGCGATGACGGCTGAACGGAGTTACATTCAACTTGGCATATAGTCTGTTAGCTTTTAGAATATAACTCGGGATCTAGAGAGGGCCTCGGTTTTCGCCAATTATCGCCGGTTTTCGTACCGTTGATCGAGTTCTGATTTCGAAATTAAATGTCATATTAGTTCAGATATTTCTATTACACGAATATATCCGATTCCATCCGATACTAGCCGAGGTATATTCTAAAAGCTAACGGACTATACAAAGCTAGACAGAGATCTGAATTGCGATAATATTTTATTGTTATATACCGTTTCCTTTTTTCAAGGCAAAGTCTAAGATACGTATTTATTGTGTTGACATAGTAACAAGCATCTTACAAACGGAATCTGTGGCGGTACTAATTTCGCCGGGACAGCTAGTAACTATATTATTATATTTTGCTCTGCGACTGGGGGCGAAAAACTATTTTGATGATTGTGTGAACGGAAGTACTTAGAAACGTTCCAAAAGTGGCCAGCTACCTTCCTTAATTTTCAAATCTAATTAATGCCAAGTTAATAAACTATCAGGATCATCGCGTAATGAATAAGTGCAGAGTCATTATGAAGGTCAACGAGTCTCACGAGTCCCTCCCTTGAAAGTGGGAGGGAAAAGGGTGGTGGGACGGGGAGGTGCAGGGTGTCTTCAGGACGCCTTGTGCGGCAACGAACTTAGGTACTAGCTGGTTTTTTTCTCGCTTTTCCCTAGAAAATTTTTAGTTGGATAAGCTTCGCTGCTAGATGGATGGGTCTTGGCGAAATGGAGGGATATTGTAAAAATGAAATCCGTTTCTTTTTTGCAGTCTTGTAGATGTTATAGAATTTCGTCGAGCGGGAATTTTTATGTTTATCCATGAAAATGTGTAAGCATGTAATAAGCTGCATAGTATTATATTTTTACAAAGATTTGTTGGGAAAACGAGCTTAAGATTGACTGCCTCGTTGGTCTAGAGGTATCACGTCAGATTACCATGCCAAAGATCGTGGGTTCGATTCCCACTGGGGGCCACCGTCTCAGTCTGAGTGTAATTTCATATTTGTGAAGTCCTTGCCTGGTTACCATAGCATCCTAAATCCTATTTGGGACTAAGACAAGTGACTGTTTTCTGTGGAAGTTCTTATTTTAAAAAACCTATTTTGAGACTAAAAATTCCCCCCATGCCGGGACTCGAACCCGCGACCTCTGGCTAACCGTGCCAGCGCTCTCCCAACTGAGCCCGGCATAAGTGAAATTTCGAACCTCTTTACAATACTCTCTGTATTACGTACAGGCAGCTTATTATTATTATTAAATTCAATTAATTATTATTAAATTCTAAATTACAAAGTGTGTATTCTGAATTTCTGACGAAAAAATCGACTCACAAGTCCGCCTTTGCAAGTAATTCTGTTACCTATTTGAGTTTTATTTTTGTTAATGTTTTTTTTATGCAAGTGTACCTATCATGCAAACAAACTCAAAAACCAATGTGCATTTAAGCCTGAATCGCTCTCACAAAGTACATGTTGCATGTTGTATCCAGTTTATTTATTGATCATGATTCATCACAGGGGGTGCGGAGCGGATTAAGCCCACAGAAACTTGCGTGAGAACAAAGGGCGAGCCGGCTAAAGTCTAGACCTATTAGTTATGCGCAACTACTCAAACACCCTGTAGGCAAGGTGTTTACAAACATACGAGGTGCAATCCATATTAGTCCGACTAATGATTGTAATTAAATTGTTTCTTGGTGGCTATTTATTACTCGTATTTAGACGGGGATGGGTATTTAATTATAGCTTTCGTATGAATTGTTGACCTCTTCAATTATCTAATATAAAAAATATCGTGTCACTGCGTTTGGACTTGGCCCCCGTGGTGAAGTACCTATAGCCTAACCTTCCTGCGAGACAGGAAGAGACCCGTGCCCCAACAGTGGGGACACATAAAAGGTTGATATTGACTGCGTTTGGTATCGGAATCCTCCGAAACGGCTTCACCAATTTTAGGGTTCCGTAGTCGACTAACAACCCTTATAGTTTCGCCGTGTCCGTTCTGGTCTGTTCGTCTGTCCGCGGCCGAGCCTAGCTCAAAGACGATTAGTACAAAAAAGCTGAAATTTTGCATAGACATATCAATCACGCCGATAATACGGTAGAATAAAATCTTAACAATTTTTTTTGTGCACTTGCCCTTAACCTAAATTAGAGATGCAATTTTTCTTGCTCGCCTGTACCGTAGTGCGGGGCATCGGTATCAATGGGTTGTTCGTTAAAAATATTGTGGGTGTAGGAAGGTAATTTTTTGAGTTCCGGTTGCGAAATGTTAAGCTTTTGCAGAAACGTGAAAATGTTCAGGGCAGTAAGTACTAAGTAATACTTATGTAATAATTCAGAATGACGACTAGGTTTCTCCGCTGATTATTTCTATAGCTTGTCTATATATAGTTAGGTAAGTATTTAAGTATATCTTCTAGGTACCTAGCTTATTTCCAAGAGAGACATTTTGAGCTAATCATAGTGTTGAGTGTTTAGGAACTATCTCTTTTAGCTAACGGCATTATCAATTGTTGTCTATTGATTACTAAGCGAGAGTGACTAAGTTGGTCCTTCATGTTAATATAGTTGCCACTCATATGAGCATTAAACAATAGTTTCAATGCTAAAAGTATAAAGAGACTGATCTGTTTGTAATGTACGTTTTTTTCTGTAACGTTGCATGGTCATCTAGAACCGCGCCAGCCTTAGTAGACTTACTGACTCATTTCTTATAAGTCGGTATGTAATTGATATTGTCATTAGTGGAATACGTTAAGGTTAACTAGGCTTAGTTCTTAACGGCTGATTCCTTAAAGTTATCGTTACGTCAACTTTAAAGTGAATTTACTGTAAAGTAATGATTTACAATAATTTCTGCCAAAAACTCTGCATAGCTGTGAAAACCCAGAGGACAGTGGCTAATAGGATCATTGATGGATCAATGCTGTCAGCTTTCTTGGTACTCTACCGTCCGACAGAGATCGGGCTCAAATATTGTATTTAAATTACAAAATAGGTTTTAGGTTTACTTTCGTTGCTATATTAAAAAGTAATGTTGCTTACTATGTCATTTCGTTTCATTAGTAAGTGAACAGCCGTTCGATACAGGGTTATCTGTCAAAAATGCGCAATTCCATTTCAATGACTTTTTCTTGTCTCATACCTATGTTCTGACCTTGAAAATAACAAGGGACTTGGATTTTTATGAACTAAAACTTTCGTAAGCACTACACATTATTGACCTAAATCCGGATTAACCTACTTGGTTTTCAAGTTAATCTAAATCAAGTTAGTTGATCCGGACTTAGGTTAATAACGATTTCTATTATTATTTTAAAGTTATGACTTAAGAGGTCAAGGGCCGGATTCTGAAATAAAATAAATACTTATGTAACGTTCTGTCACGCTCTTTTCTGGGAAATTCGAAGACAGACTAGAGTTAAGTATTTACTTAGCGAAAATTGAAACGAAATTGGTAAAATTCACAATTTGGGAACTGGCCCCAAGGCACTTACATTTTGCTATGGCTCTCAAGGCATCCAAAATTCATGTTGTATTATATATATATATATATATATATATATATATATATATATATATATATATATATATATATATATATATATATATATATATATATAATACAACATGAATTTTGGATATATATATATATATCTATCGATCCAGCTTAAGAATACATCCATCTTCCGGGTAGTGCCACTTTCCTTTCATACCGATCCTCTCGATTCCCTTGTGCCAATCTCAAATGCCTGATCTAGGAAAATAGAAATGGTAAAAAAAGTCTTCCCGTCCACCGCACGAATCGCGGCATTCATGCAAATATCGTCCAATGACGAGGCTAATTGTTCATTTTTTGTCACAACAACCCGTGTGATAGATTTATCCGTAGTTTCCTTGCCCTTTTTGCGGGGCATCGACCGACAGCTACGATAGGGGCCTTGGGGGGAGGCCGATTAGACTGCGCTGGGACAAAGAATAGCTGTGTGAGTTGATATGATGATACGACGTAAGATATAAGTAGGGTTAAGCCTGTTTTGCACTTGCTTTGCTTTCATGCTTTTAGCAGTCTGGTTGAGTTGCTCAATTAGTGTGCATAGTTTTTTATGGTAGTTTATATTTGCTTTTTCTAGATGCGATTTCCTTTTATGTTTCTTGTATTGTACAATTACCTATAATTTCGCCGTAAGATTCCGCCCGTTTCAAAAAGTTAATAAAAGTTCTATTTTATGTTCGACGGAGCTTTTTGTAAATGAATTTTGTTTTTTGTATGAATGACATTTTTGTAAGAAATGATATTTTTGTAGTACGTTACCTACTATTTTTGTTTGACTAAGCTTTCTGCAAGTTAATGTTATTAAAAAAATTGTAATGTGATATTTTTACATACATTATTGTGTTGTTTAAAATATAACTTAACTTACAATTGTAAAATTTAATTAGTAATTCAAGAACACAAACTCTTTGGGGTGTTTCAGGAGTTACGTATTCTAGAAATAACCCTGTTTATTTAATCAATCTAACCCAAACCAATCTATCCCCCAATAATGGCACAACCTTGCGCTATGGCGCTCATTAGGGGAGGGCTATGTCCAGCAGTGGACTAATATAGCCTGAAGAAGAAGAAGAACCCAAACCACCTTAAACCACCTTTTTTAGTCTATTTTTAGGGGTTTCAGGGCACCGTAGCAAGTATTAGATTGTGGATGACTACTAGGCAGAGAAAACTTTTTTTGTGATCTATTACATATTATTGCACAGGGGCCGAAGTCTCCTCTCAAAGAGAGAGAGAGAGAGAGAGAGAGAGAGAGAGAGAGAGAGAGATAGTATGGAATTAATCACCATGCGTGCCGACCGAGGAATGACTATTTTAAGCGCTGAGATATGTGAACACATCTGACACTCAGGTTTCCTCACGATGTTTTCCTTCACGGTTGATGAGGAGAAAACTTTAAATTCAATGATATTATAAACGCAAATCATTCCAATTTCCAGTTCTTAGGTTCAGAAATATCTGTGTAACTTCCATTTTTATGTACAATGATGTGTTCTCTATCTATCAATCAATCAATCAATATCAATGTATTACATTTTTAAAAACCTATTTAGAGGCTAAATGTATTACATGTAAGAAAAAAATTTAAACGAATTTATTGTAATACAATTCAAGTCCCTACCATGAAGTGTCATTATTGCAAATGAAAGTGTGACATCTGCACTACCTATTCAGAGCACTCGACACGGTGCATCTTAGCGATGACGTCACTGAACAATGATGGAGAAAACGGTGCGATAGCGCCAATACAGAGGATATAATAAGCTATTACCGAGTCGCCATACTGACTTTAGTCCATACGTAAAGGCTGCAACAAGATCTAAACTGAAAATAAATACAGGCTGTAACAAGATTGAAACTGTAAATAAGGGATCCGTCTCGTCAATGTAAGCACTTTTACTTAGGGTATACTAGAGATCTTAACGCCGGCGTACATGGTGACATTTGTGGCTTAAGGCGCTGGGGGTATTAACAGTGCTACCAATGGAACAAAAATCTAATACCTAGAAATTATAACTTATCAGTTACGCCACAATAACCACCTAACTTTAAAAACTTTACTCATATTTCACGGTTTGTGAGTGCATTATGTGGTCTACTATTATACCCAGGCAGTCTGTAATTGTAATGCTGAGCCTTCTCGACACATCTATCTTGAGTGTACCTACTTATGACGACCTCTGTGGCGCAGCGGTAGCGCATCTGCATACCATGCGAGAGGTCCCGGGCTCAAACCCCGGCTGGAGACAAAAAAAAACCTCCGGTCTTGGATGTTTACATGTTTGTGATGTCGTTGTTTCTGGTTCCCACGACACAGAGTATCCTAGTGTGGGGCCAGATGCAATGTATGTGCCTGTATGTATGTTAACGTTATGTTGTTATGTTAATTTGTTTTATAAACGGCCGTGTTTAGCGGAAATCGATTTTGCGGAAGCGGAAGTCCCAGGATGAAGATACTACTTTCCTCTGTGACACTACGTTATAGGCTATATGTTCTAAGAATAGTTATCACAAATATTAATATTTTTGATGTTTACTTGTGAGGTTGTAAATATTAATAATAAATAATATTGAATAATATCGTAAAGAGGTTCGAAATCTCGCTGATGCCGACACTTGCCCATTAGCTCGGTTGGGATAGCGCTGGTACGGTTAGCCATAGATCGCGGCTTCGAGGTCCGGCATGGGCGGAATTTTTAGCCCCTAAATAGGTTTTTAAAAAAAGTTTTAAAGTGTTTTATAAATTATAAAACTGGAAGGACTTCAACGGACTGTTTTATTTATTTTTTAGAATATGAACAGAAAACTTGATAAAAAACAGAATAATCAGGTAAAGGAAGACTTATGTAGTCGGGTTTAGTTGAAATGTAAAGTATCAATGCTAAAAGTTAAGGAAATCTCAAATATGGGTGACGAAATTTTAAATTTTGAAAATGATAGACAGAATAAAAGTAATGTCAAATAATGGTCTTGCTGACAAATTGTAAATTAAATGTAACTATATCATTTTGACATTTAATGTATTTTGTATTCACATTGCCCTTATCAATTACTGTAACATAGTTTGAAATCAATGTATTATTTATTATTTGAGACGTACATTGCAATAAAATTGAGCTTAATTTTTACGACTTACTTAAGATGTACCTGCATAAGATATAGACTACTTACTGTTATTATTTGAATTAAGATAAGCTCAACATTTGTATGCCGAAATGGCAAAACACGAAGATCTTTATTTTATTGTACCATCTGCATGTATGTAATACTCGTGTTTATACAAATAAAACGAATTGAATTGAATTGGTATAAAGAGTTTTAAACCGTTACATCTTTTACAAAAAAAAATGTATTATAAAACGAGTTATGATTTTTATTTCATTTATGGAGCTAGGTAGCACCCCAGCGCCTTAATTTGAACAGGTCCCATGTTTTATTTGCTATTTAAACTTCAGCCCCTGTATTACGCGCACCAAATCCTGAACAATCCCAATCGTCGAACTGTCAAATTAACACGAAATTTGACGGATGACTGAAATCACTCAGAATTGGGTTTCCTGCGCATAATTCGGCCCCTGAACTTAGCGGGTAAAAGTTGTCAAGTAGACAGTTTGTTACCACCTATCGATAGATAGAGAACACTTAAATGTACATAAAAAAGGAAATTACAGAGATATTTCTTAACTTAAGATCACAGTCGGCGGCCTTATCACTAAAAGTGACCTCTTCCAGACAACCTTTCGATGGACTGGAGCAATACATTATATCTATGTATGTAAAATCAGGTCTGTATTAACAATACGCACTGCCGTTGAATATCTAGAGATCCCTGTCAAAGTGCTATTTTGTTTCCTGACAAGATTGATCAATAATCAAGATTGATCTTAGCTGTACAGCTAACGCATCACATGGCCACTCGCATTGCTAACTTAGCAAATGTTAAACTTCCATTGCCGGGTTTTAAAAAGAAGAAAGGGAACAGATGAGAGAGGTACGAGAGAGTGATTGGTTAAGTAGGAGAAAGAGACAGATGAGAACATAAGAGAGGTTAGAAAGAGATCGAGATGAGAGAAAAATAAGTTAGAGAGAGAGAGGGGTGAGAGAGTTAGCGATGAGAAAGAGAACCTCATAAGGATAAAAAGAACTTAGGGATTGCGAAAGATATGAAAATAAGAGATTTGAAAAACAGAGTTGAGAAAGTGAGAAAGAGTAGAGATAGGAAAGAGAGCGTTGAGGAATTAAAAGAGCTGCCTCGCTTGCAGCTCGGGCCGCAAACTTCTGCGATCTCGGCCTTTCTTTGTATTACCACCCTAGTTGTGTAATGTACTATTAACGTCTTTTAGAGTTTTTCCGTTTTTTAGAGCGCAATAAAATATCGTTATTTAAACTAATGAAAACAAACACAAGCTTTTCATCCTCGGGGCCAGACGATGCTTACCTATTTCTTTTAGAAAACCTTTGTATTGTGTGTGCTTTGATGTATTATTACACATAGTCGGGCTATTGAATTTCCAGACGGGCGATATTCGTTTGTTTTAATTAAATTAGCCCGCAGGTGGCCTGTGTTTTTCACTGGGAGGTTACAGGGGGCAAACGCAAGGACACTGAATAAAATAGCGCAGAGGTACAAATTGCACAGAATAAAATATCGTGCCTGCGGGCACATTTCTGTGAGAAATAAAAATAAAAACCGGCCAAGTGCGTGCCAGACTGGAGTTATACTTCGTTTTTATTAGCTATAGAAACTTCGTAAACAAAGAAGCAGGGCTAGTTAACCTAAAAATCGTTTGCCTAATTGATTTATTTTTTAAATATACATACCTACTTAGTTCACTGCCAAGTAAATACAGCTTTCTATCTGTGTTTCAGATGTTATATCTACGTAATAAGAAATTTCTAATGCTAAAAAAAAAGAAATATAGAGAGAGTAATAATAATAAATTGTACAAACACTCGCCGCACCGCATAATGTTGAAATACGTTATGAAAATAAAATTCTAATCGAGAAAATGATATTAGTTATACTTACGATTTATTAAGCTGTTCTAAAGTGTAAAAAATAAGTATAGTTAAAAATAAAATATATAATGCAAACCAAAAAACGGTGTTACTTTTTGGTGATTGATAAATTGTTAAATATTAATATATTTGTATACAATCTTGGAACGAATACAATTTTTGTATGCAACCGCTTTTGCATAAAACCCCAAGGCCCTGGCTTACTTTAATTTAATTCAGTTACTTTAATTACCACAGGTTTCTAAGTTGAGATTTTTCTAAGTCGATCTAAAGCAGATTGACGCCAGCAGAATTTGAGGGTGGAGATGTAATTTGGACCTTTGAGGATTACAATGCAATCCTACAGTGTTCGTTGTTCAGTAGTCGTTGATATATTAACGACCCAAAGTAGTATGTAACAATTAAGGCTTAACACACTACAATTTTTCACTGCTCGATTTTTCCAAAAAAGTCTTTTCGATACGGATAATGTATGAAGGTGCCCCCGAAAATTATTTCTCAACCAAATTAGTAGGCGCCGTATACTCGTAATATGGCAGAAAATAAATCACGGCGATATTATTCGAAATTCGTGCTAAGCTTAAGGCGTTTTGGGGTGTTAACTAGCGCCACCAAGGGATGTTAGCTGAGAGGACTTTCTGTGTACTTCTTCTACGCGTCTAAGTTCAGACGGGTGCAAGCCGTGCAAGCGATTTGGGAGCCGTAGCCCGTAGCCGGGGTGAACGGCCGGCGTAGAGCTACGCGCTACGCAGCTACGCCGCAGACTGATAGCCGAGTATGTAGCTCTACGGGCTCGTTAAGGCTACGTCTGGTTTGACGTAGACGTGATTTTGTTTCTTAATTTTGTATGATAGTGTAATTAATTTAGAAACAGCGGGAGATGTATTTACAAGTAAGATATTGTGCCTAATATCTTAATAAGTAGTGCTTATGTTCTTCTTCTTCTTCGAGCTATATTAGTCCACTGCTGGACATAGCCCTCCCCTGATGAGCGTAGTGTTCTTGAGTGGAGGTCGCGACTCGGCAAACGTAGTGTAGGACGCCCTACGACCTGGTAAGATGACGATCTGCGAAAAACTGCCGGCAGATACTGGATGCGGCAAGCTGAACACAGGGCGCTATGGCGTTCATTAGGGGAGGGCCACAGAACATAAAAAAAGAGTAGAAGTAGTGACATGACACATTAGTACGAAAACCAGTGTAACCAAACTGATACACATAGACCAAACGCATACTACGAATGCCAAGCTGCCATTGGTAAATGAAGTCAATGCCGAAAAGGTGTACATCATAAAAGTTTCGAGTAAAATATGCACCTTTTCAGAATGTTAACAATGATCAAAGTCAAATAACAGTGATGAAATAAGGGTTGGCATTTTGTAGTAACGCTACTCTACACTAGATGGAACTACCGCCGCGTCGGACCGAAAAGAACTTTTACCTAGTAAGACATAAAGTTCAAAATTGAAAAACAAGTACATTCTCAGTTTGGGATGGGACAATGCGAGTTCTAGTTTGTCGATAGGGAGAACCTATCGACAAATTATACAGTTTAACACATTAACGGCTGAATACGAATACTGATACTCAGAAGTATTTTTGGCTATTTCTTTTTTGCCTGCGGGTTGACTGGTAGAAAATGCATCTTTTATACATTATCTTTTGTGCAATGAAGAAATAATACTAATAGGGTGGGTACATATACAAATAAAACAATGTGGTAGATTTCATAATATTTGAAAATAATATCTCTTATTAAAACTAGCTTTAACCCACTGCTTCGCCGGCGTTAGAAATTATTATTAAAAAAAATACTTTGTCTATCTGTACGCCATGTTTCATAAGTAATACTAATTGATGATGGTACTAATATAATTTCATTTATACGCAAGAGTCTAATCTGGAAGTGAAGCACATTTTTTCTGGTATTGCTGCATCACATAAGTGCCATCTTCCGCCTTTTTAGTTATTATGAAGTGTATGAAAATGCTCTGCATATATTGTGCTCCTCTTCGTTGGGAACAAATTTTACCTTCTTATCGCTGCCATCCATTTTAATTTCGTATCCGGTTTCCTTAGGAAAACTAAACGAAAACTCACTTCCAAATTGTTTTGATTCTGAGGGTTGTTTTATCATTGCCTCGGTTTGCTGTTGTCAAAGGGGTTGAAGTATTAAGAGAAAATAGCAGAATAATAAAAAACCATAAATCAAATAACATAACAAAACAAAAATCTGATGCTCGCCAAGAGAACAACCCCTCGAACAGGTAAACAATATAATAAGTAATTTACTTAATGTTTTGAACTGAAGTAAATAAACCATATGAGTCGTTTTCAATAACCTCACTTTACATCTCGGTTGGAATATTTAAAAATGTATGATTAAAATTACTTTGATAGTTTCTTAAATATTGCAGTCCCTGATAAACTGGTGAAGAAAAACTATATCGCGATCTAGCTGTGCTCATTTCTTGTATGTGCTCATGTCATGTCTTGTATGAAAATAATGTATGAGCTCCAATGACAGTTTTTACATGCACAACCACCAGCCGGCGACCGGAGCTCATACATTACTACTTTACCCGGCCCGGCGACCGGACGGCTACCGGATGCATATGAAAAGGCACTTAGGAAGTAGATATAAAATAACAATAATTATTTTACCTAGATATAAAATAACAATAATTATTTTACCTAGATATAAAATAACAATAATTATTTTACCTACTTAGACGAATTGGAATTTACAATACCTAAGTACCGTTAAGTATGTATGACTACTAAGTCATAGACAATTAATTATCGATAGATTTTTATCATGTGTGCCCCCATCCGTAATTGAGTAGAATTCAAATTTTGACAGAAATTTCTAGAGAATGTACACTTTCTTCGATGAAAATTTAACTTTAGTAACCAGTAAATAAAGGTGGTTTCACTTTCTCATTTTCGCATTGGTTTCCGTGTTCATGTCATTACAAATTTAATTAAAAATCCAATGAAATACGTCTTGCAGATGAAATGTTACGCCATGATCGGTATATTTTGGTGCCCAACTTTTATTTTTACTCTCTAACACAGCATAACAAGGCAGGTTAACAAAGTTTTCACCATTTTTTCTTTACTAGAAGCTCACGGCAACTGAAGTCAACAAATCTGTCACCGACTACGCATAGGCAATACATTGCTAATGTGAGGCACGCGGGCACCGCCCACTTACGACTTCTACTCTTTTTTTATGTTCTGTGGGGAGGGCTATATCCAAATGTAAGTTGTATTGATTAAATATGGATTTATAGATTTAGGCTCTTACTAATAAACACCGTATAAGGCACAGTGTTTTGTTCACGTCATTTGAATGTAATTTTCAGTTGGAAGAAAAGAGACAAAACATTGCATAGTTATACAATACTTACACCAAGTTTATTAGTAAGGCTGTTAAAGTTTTATTTATAGAAGAGAAAAGTAACTGCGTAAAAGTGAATTGTAAAGTTAATATGGAAAATCTACGAATACACCGGGTACCTAGTTGGTGCATCGTTTGCCAAATCGATTAGACAGAAAAGAGGGGTTAAATGGGTCTTGGTTTTTAAAATGGTAATAGTTACCATTTAAAATGAAATAATTAAAAAAATGGTATAGCCTCAACTTTGTTTTGTTCTAAAAAAAATTGGTTTAAACTAAAGTACTTTTAAGTAACGTCTCGTTTTTTTAATTAAATCTCAATGTTTTTGTGTTCGTAGTGTTCTGTTTTCAGTGTATTAGTGTTTTTGGAAAACCCTCGTTTAGATTCGTATTTAACCTGTGTTAACTCGGTTCCTTAGTGTTTTTGGGAACCCCTCGTTTGGATAATTCTGTAGTATTCACGTTGTAACCTGTATCAAATCGGCCGCCAGTGTTTTGGGTCAGCACCAGCTGAGCTTCTACCTTTTGCCTTCTTTTATAATAGCTAGTTTTAAGTCTTACTTTGTTTAAGTTGTTTTTGATGAGGCAATAAAATCTTTTTTAATACAGTTGCTCAAAAAGTGGCGTATTGCAGGGACGTATAGCGTTCGGGATGTGGGCTATTACATACTCGTGCTTTTTTTTACCTTTCCCAAACTCGTGCGTTCTCTTTCCCAACTGTCAAAATAATGTCTATTAAAAAGAAAAACCAACCATGAAGTTTTTACTAAAAAAATTCATAGAAGTTTTTATGATTCTTGCAAATACGTATATTTCTAAAAAGAAGTTACTAATTTGTTTCAATATCAGATTTAAAGATTTGATAGAATGAGTTAGGTTAGGTTTCATTTCATTTCATCTCATTAAATTTAATTTTCATTTCATATCAATAAAAAATTCTACTGAAGACTTGGTTGTGTGGGCATAGTTCCCTTTGGCTACCAGAATGGGTGAAGAAAAAAAAATCTCTGCTTATATTCTTTTACGGTTGGCGTCATTTTCCAAATATTTTTTGTTTATTTTATTGCTTAATTTTTTCGCAATTGTATTAAAAAATTGTCGTTCAGTACACGTGCGGAACCGTCATTGCAACTTGTTCCGACTCTCAACCCTCGCCTTCGGCTACGCCTCGGCTCGGGTAGACATTTGTTGGAACTCTTTGCAATGACAGCCTTTCCGAACTTGTAATGAAATATACTATTATCTTTATCTTTAAGTGCTTGATGATAAGCGCATGAGAAAGCTCAAATAGGCTACCCCTTAACCGGGCCGGGCTAAACTGTCTGACTAATTTATACACAGCTGACTGAGGCACTAACTAATAAGGCAAGTCTCACCGGCGATGTCTGTTTTTGCTCGGCCCACCCTTTGTTTCGTTTGTGCAGGTTTGCCCAAAGCATTCTTGGTGCTACGGGTCAGCTTTCTTCTTTCGTAATTAGATAGTAATAAGAACAGCGGTAAGACAATGGACTCGGAAGCACGAGACCCAGGTTCGATACCAATGACTTCGTTTTCTATGTTACGTACATTTCAAAACTTATAGTAACAATACCACTCGCTAACTGTGAAGGAAAACATCGTGAGGAAACCTTAGTGTCTGAGGTGTTCAAATACCTTCTGAGGTATTCAAATGAGTGCAAGATAACGATTAGAGGCGAAAGAGTGGAACAAGTAAAATAATTTGTCTATTTGGGGAGCCTGTTTACGAGGGATGGAAAGTGTGAAGGTGATATAGAAAGAAGAGTCAAAGCGGGAAATTGTGTAAACGGTGCCTTGCACTCCACTGTGTGCAGCCGAAATATCTCCAAAAGAGCTAGATTGGCTATTCATAGTGGCGTGCTGGTCCCAACACTTATGTATGGTAGCGAGACTTGGGTGTGGCAAAAGAAGCAAGAAAGTAGAATTAATGCAGTTGAAATGAGGTCCTTGAGAAGTATGTGTAGTGTTACTTTGAATGACAGGATACGCAATAGTCTGATTAGAGAACGTTGTGGACTGAAAAAGGATGTAGTGACTAGAATTGAGAAAGGAATATTGCGTTGGTTTGGACATGTGGAGAGGATGAAGGAAGAAAGATTGACGAAACAAATATATATTGCGAATGTAAGTGGAAGGGCTGGTAAGGGACGTCCCAGATGGACTTACATCGACCAAATAGGGGATGTATTAGCAAAGGGAAAGATAAAAAGTACCCGGAACCGGCGTGCGTGAATGCAATGACTTATGAACGTTGATGAAGCGAAGGTGATCTCAATACTCAATAATTTAATGCATTCCACAAGTATATACAGAATCAGGATCGTGGCAAGTGGCAGTCCCTGGTCTCTGCCTACCCCTCTGGGATACAGGCGTGAGGTTATGTATGTATGTATGTATGTATGTATGTATGTATGTATGTATGTATGTATGTATGTATGTATGTATGTATGTATGTATGTATGTATGTATGTATGTATGTATGCATGCATGCATGCATGTATGTATGTATGTATGTATGTATGTATGTATGTATGTATGTATGTATGTATGTATGTATGTATGTATGTATGTATGTATGTATGTATGTATGTATGTATGTATGTATGTATGTATGTATGTATGTATGCACGAGGCACGTGTGGTAATTAAGGTAATTAAACCTCTATGCCCTGCAGTGGCAAATTTATATAGGCTAAATAAAAAAAAATGTTGGTGGTAAATATGTGCTCAGATTATTCTCGATTTACAGGGGTCGTGGGTTCAATCCCCACTGGAGGTCGCTGTACAGATGGCCTGAGTCGGGTATATTTCCATGTTTGTGTCGTCGTTGCCTGGTTACCGTAAACCCGGCCCTAGAGTCTAATACTTACATAGTTTTTCAATAGAATGGAATAAGTACGACAGTGGTGTGAATGAAACGTCCATTACCGGACTAATATGACTCTATTGAACAACTATACATTTTAGAGACTCGCCCTCGATTGTGTTTTGTGGAAGTTACTATTAATGTGATGCTGGAGTGCTTAATGTAATTGGCCTGCTCTTGTATCAGTCAATCCCCTCGGCAGTATGCTGAGTCTGCTGCCTATTGCAGCAGCAGAGAGCCTCCGTCCCACTTGTACCATTGAATAGTACCATTGATGGTACAACTGGGACTGGACAATCCCATTTGTACCATTTTGTACCATTGATGGTACAACTGGGATTGGCTGGTCCCACTAGTACCATTAGCCCCAAAGAGGTCGCATCCGCCCGTGCCCCAGCAGATTGTTTGTAAATGTTTTGTTAAGTTCTTTGTTTTGTGATGTCTCAATGTATTAAATAGTCAGTATGTCTAATGTTTTGTGTAACTGTTGGTGTAATAAATGTGGTTTCTTCTTCTACTTCTCAATCGATCTGTCTCTGTTTATATATAACAAATTCCTGTTACAATAGAATTCCAGTGTAAGTTTCCTAGGATTTTCAATTTTTTTAGTGAACTAACCGCTTTGACGCAAAAGTATTTAACCTCCTTTCTGGTTAATTTATGAACGTTAATAGACTTATGAACGTTGATGAAGCGAAGGTGATCTGTCGGGATCATGGCCGTCCCTATGTATGTCTAGATAATCTATAATATAAAAATGAATCGCTGAATGTGTTGGTAAGCGCAAATCTCGAGAGCAGCTAAACCGATTTCGCTAATTCTTTTTTTAGAATATTCCTTGAAGTACGAGGATGGTTCTTACGGGGAGAAAAATAAAAAAAATAAAGTAAAGAATCGACTGTTAGGCGGTACGAAGTTCGCTAGGTCAGCTAGTTTATTATAATACTGTCTTCGACTTTTATTTTTTTTCTTGTAAAAAATATTAGAGTAAGCAACATGTAATTGTATTCAATTTTATTGGTTCATTCTGCAGAAAAGCCGTCGTATGTTTGCTACGAGGATTTACAGAAAATATGAATCTATTTAAAGCCTGGGACATGTTTTTAGATGGAGTCCCTACACAGCCCTCTAGTTAAATTAGTTAAACAACTTAGTTAAATTAATCAATAGGAAAGATCATGTTAATACGCGCGTAACCGAAAAGGCTGCGGGTTTTCGCACGGTGTTTTCGGTCGCTTGCTAGGAAGGGATTCTAACGATATACGATCAATGCACTAATTTAATGTAATGTAATTATTGTACTTAATATATTTAAAATGAAAAATGCTCTTTGCTGAAAACTAAGTTGAACTTTATTACATTTTGTCGACGGGAAGTAATAAGTATTTACAAAAATGAACTACCCACCCAATTTTAACTTATTTGACGAATAGTACTATAGAGGAAATAATAAAAATTTGGTTCCGATTCGAACAAAGAATATTGCGCTGCGCTGAAAATATATTCGACTTTACCATTCATAACTTGGTTCCTAAGCCACAAGGAAGCCATAACATAAACCATATCACCGGAATAAAACTGACAGCTATCCCGGTTAGTCCCCACTGCATATATAATCATTATCATTCACGTAGAAAGCAATATCTTCACTATTACAAATAATACAGCTACCGACTCAAACAAAGACAAAAGTACCAATCCTAATGCAGCGAATCCGACCGGCGGTTCCGACGATCTGAGGCAGCTGGATGAGGATGGCAGAGGACTGAGGAAAGTGGCGTGCTTGGGGAGGCCTACACACAGCAATGGACGAATACAGGTTGATTGATTGAAGGGTTTTTTATAAACGCGCCGGATGATCATGAAACATTCTAACAGACTGCAAAAATAGTGGGAGTAGGTAAAACGTTGTCTGTCTCCCTATTATGCCAGTAGGCAATTGATATGAACCCATTCTATGTCCCCACTGCTGGGGCACGGGTCTCTGCCTGCATCACGGGAAGGATCGGCCATACTCCACAACGAGGGCTAAGTCCGGGTTGGTGGAGGATTGTAAGACAGTGGCGGGTCTTACCGACAGAAGTTATCAAGCAGCCCATAAGGGCTCTGACATGGCTTAACGACTGCCAATACATGACAGCCGGCACTAAAGGCTTAGCATACCTTGCGAAATGCTACTGGCAATAGTCACTCGATGGTCACCCATCCAACACCTGACCGCGCCAGTTATTGATTAACCCAAGTGATTGATTCCAATCACTCGGTTCCATTAGGCCAGGAGCGCTTCTGAGCGCGCCACTAGGCAATAGGTAAGTTTATTATCAGTCTTATGCTGGCAGCCATAACACTGATCCTCAATTTACCTTCTGCGTGTTTCTGTCACGTGACATAACGACCAAGAACAAAGCTTTAGGGTCTACCATAAAACTATTCGTGTGTACCGAAGTTTATAGCTTCGACATCGACTTTGGATGCACTATGCAGTCACCGGCGAGACTAATGAATGTGTGTGTCTCATCCAGTAGCGGTAGCACTAGATTTGGGTGCTACTGTCGTAACTGGAACTTAGATTTATTTATCTTTGGTTGGCAGCCTTGGAAACATCGGATGTACAGTCGACAGTACAACAACCTGTACATCAGTTAATGTAAAAGCAAAGCGCTCTTGTTAGATGACCAACTCCGCAGCATCGAAAATCGTCTGCTACTCTACTGAATTGTATTTGTCTGAAATTGTAGATATTTTCTAAGTTTCTGTGCCCAAAGAGTAAAATATAAACCTTAGTAATAAGGTCCATATTTTTTACTTACTATTCCTCCACGTCCTTCTGTCTGACTGTCACCAGGTTGCATTTCATGAACCGTTATAGATAGGCGTTGAAATTATCACAGATGATCTATTTCTGTTGCCGCTATATATAACAACAGACTAAAATAAATATTTAATTGGAGCTTAAGGTAATAATTTTTCCTATAACTATATACATTTACATTTTACAAAATTTTGGGCTATACAGAAACAAACATTATTATATTGCCGTTACTTGCTCGATTTTAATAATGGCAACCAAAGAGTATATAACCACTACGTATGGCAACATGAAGAAGCTTGACATATCCGCAGAATATTTAGTTGTATCTGGGATACAGACATGACTTAATGCTATGTTTATTCTATTTAAAAATAAATTGAATATACTTATAATAAAAGAACTTTCTCTCTCTCTCTCTGAGAGAAGGCCTGCATGCTGCTGTGAGACGATAGGGGCTACACAAGAAAAAAAATATTTAAGGACCATTTTTTGTCTATGCTTTATAGTAAAAATGGTAATACATACTGGCATCAAACTTTGCGTGATTGTGATTATATATTCTACGGTGAGTAGAAACATTTATTATACAAACAGTATACACGTCACAGTAGCAAAGGCAAAGCAAAACCAAAAATAAAAATAATACAAAAACAAGCAGAGGGAAAACAAAGGTGTCACTCAAATTATATATGGCAGCTGACTCAGCAGTACGCTGATGGGCAAGCATTCAGCGCAGGTTTTCAGTCAGTGCCAACTGACAAGAGATACCTCACGACTTCACGAGCTTCACATACCGCTGTGGTAAAACCATAGAGAAATATAATACTTATGTATAGAATAGGATATACTTAATTTTTAGGGTTCCGTACCTCAAAAGGAAAAAACGGAACCCTTATAGGATCACTTTGTTGTCCGTCTGTCCGTCCGTCCGTCCGTCTGTCAAGACCCTTTTTCTCAGGAACGCGTGGAGGTATGAAGCTGAAATTTATATCAATTACTCAGGTCTACTGTCCCTTGAAGCTGTGAAAAAATCAAACTTCTAAGCCAACGCAATCAAAAGATACAGCCGTTTATGCCGCAAATTTTCGACACTTGCAAGGGAATCAAAACCTACAGGGTGCTTCCCGTGAACTCAGAATCTTGAAATTTGGTACAAAGCAACGTCTTATAGCATAGATAAAGGAAAAATTACGAAAACCATAAATTTTTAGTTACATCACATAATATATTTTTTTTTAATAATTTTAAACTTACTACCCATTTCCTCTTAAACGCGTAGAGGTATTAAATTGAAATTCATACCAAATACTCAGGTCTATAATACAGGTTTGTACGGAACCCTCGGTGCGCGAGTCTGACTCGCACTTGGCCGGTTTTTTTTTTAGAATAAAGAACAGATATACAAACAGTACGATTTACAAAGCCAGATCATAATTATAAAGAGTACGGAAACTGTCAGTGCGCAAGTCCAACACACATTTGGCCAGTCTCACAGCAGCTCGATATTCCGAAGTTGCTTTCATAACTAAATTACACACATGTATTGATGAACCTTTAAAGTTTCGCCGGACCTTTCTCAAACTTACGTACTCCTTGTGTACTCCTCTAAATCAATCCATTTCCCTTATATATTATACTTATACATTTATACTCTTAGCCTTATCAATAAAACTATCACTGAAGGTTTGCGAGGTCTTACAAACTTCGCTCAAATGCCCCGTTTAATTTCCGTTACAACTCTTGGCGAGCGTTCCCACTTATTGTGGTGTCTTCAGTGCAAGTTAGTATGAAGGTAGTAAGTGCTTTGAATACTTGTTTACTCTTACTTACACACCAAGTTTAGCTTGGACAAGTTCAAGTGTCACATAGAGTAATTTCGATAGATTAACAACATCGGATTGGACATTTTGTCAGTGTAATACTAAAAACCTATTTAGAGGCTAAAAATTTCACCCATGCCGGGATTCGAACCCGCAACCTCTGGCTATCCGTGCCAGCGCTCTACCAATTGAGCCAATGCCAATTTTAAATTTGTTCCTTAGCACGGGTTAGTGCATTAAAAATAAACATAGTATAATAGTGTAATACTAGTTCAAAAAGGTAACAAGCTGTATGTATGAATGTGATATGTATAGTTATATCTTATATATTATACGGATCACTAGTCGCGATTATTTATTAGGTAAAACGTAACTTCTTTAATTACCTTCGAGCCGCCACCCGAAGGCATTTCTTTACGTTGAAATAATAATTTGGCGTAGGAACAAACCGTGCTGAGCCATAACGCAAAAAAAAAAAATTTTTTTTCATTTGTTTTTATTTAGGTACCCACATATATGAGCATCGCGAGTGATTAAGAAATACAATGTTATGTGTAGAGTGCGTTTAACGAAATAAGACCTTTGGATTCAGCAAATATAGTCCTTACTACAAGAATTTCTTGAAAGGAACTACAATGTGAAACGCACTTTAATCTGTATGTATAAATGTTTTTTTTTATTATCATAGAAATTTGTGTGGTTATATACTCTTTGCTAATACCTACTTTGGTGACAACTCATAGACCTTTAAACCGGCAAATTTGGATCAAGAAAAAAAGCCTTTCCAAAACTCGTATCCGTAGTGAAGTCCCTAGTGAATCCGTAGTGAATCGTAAAATTAAACTTATCCTGTTTAATTTTTCATTGTACCTATATAACGAAAGTGCACAATACGCTATCTATTGTTTTTTTTTTATTTTTATTGCGTCTGGCATTTTCCGCCAATCCGTGCACAAGTTCAATAAAAAGTGTTGTGTGCTAATGTTACTGGCGAATGTTCCTGTCAAAAGATGCCTTTATTGTGAATAAAAAGGTTTTTAATAACAGAAAATGGCATTTCACCTTTTTTACTTGCCAGCCCCGGTGTTGAAAGAAGCTTCGAAGTATTTTATCCGACTTTGAAGAAGGGCTACTGTCTGTGTATTACCGTTTATTTCGATCAATATTATAGTTTTACCGATTTTAGTTTTCTATCCGACGAGATAGCGGGAAGATTAGTTCAGTGTTAGCCGTAAAATGGCTAGGCCGTTTCATGCACTTTGCGGTCGTTAATATTGATCCGTGGTTGTATGCTTTTTGTTTGCCGCTCTTTCGCCTCCACGTAATGACGGGATAAGCGGCGAGCACACTGGAGGGACTTATTTGTAGGTAACCTGGGTCGCTAACCAATAATTGACTTTTGCGTTTGTTGCTGTTCTGGGCTGAGTTACACATTATAGAGCTCTCCAATCCGTCTTTGTTGACGTATTATTTCGATTATCGACAACAGACGAGATTTTTACTTTCACTTTTTTATAGACCCGTTTTTTACTGCTGCTCCGACTCTCTAAGGTTTGCTGGTAGAAATTTCTTACAGAGATAAGCTCGCCTTTGTACATGTTATTACTTATGTAATGTCCTATTTAATGTTTCATGCGCGATAAAGTGTAATAATAATAATAATAAAGTTTTTTACCATATCTTTTATTCGTTCTAAAACAACCATAGTAATAACTATCACACAATACTATACAATTACGTTTTCTGCTACGGTAACCAGCCAAGGCCATCACATACATGGACATACACACAGACTAACATAACATAAACTCACGCCCGTATCCCGGAGGGGTGGCAAAGACCAGTGTTTGCCATCTATATTACATAATAGACAGACGAACAACAAGTTGAACTGAACAACATCATACCTACCACATTTATTTAACTACCTACGTCATAAATCTAGCTGTCTCAATCCTGACTACAGAAACAAGCTCACGTCCGTATCCCAGAGTGGTGGCAGAGATCAGCGACTGCCACTAGCCACGAAGCTGACAGATCAACTTCGCTTCATCAACGATGTTATTGCTAAAATGTTATTAAAACGTTGTTATTGTTTCAAGAGCGCGGTCCTAGTGAAAAAAAATCATGGCCGCATTTTTTTACTAAGATGGCTGGTGTACGCTATACGAGTAGCTTCCGAGCGGCAATGGTCACTCGGGCCGAGTCTAAGATAGTGAAAATGATAAAAGACTGTATAGTAAATGTCCAGTTCCCGCTGTGAATACGCCCTTATCGCTCTACAAGCAATAAAATAGCTATTACACGCACCCCCATACACGATTATTTGTTTTTAGACGCGCCTCCCAGTTTGGGAACCCGGAACTACCGCGAAACCTAAGCTGAGAGGCTTTAGAGCAAGAAAAGCTAAGCATGAGAATGTTACATCTCGAGAAAGATACTTAAGCACGTACCTAATTGATTTCTTGCTGTACTATCCGGTTTCCTTTGAGTTTGTAGAAAATGGAATAAAAAAAAATACTAACTTCAAATTGTTGTTGTTTGTTAATAACTTTGGTTAAGATAAGGTTTAGGATTCACCTTTTGTGTGCTTTATATTGTACAAAAAAGATTTATTGATAATAACTCAATTTTAAGGGATTTGGCGTGAGTTGCAAATGTAAATAATAAAAGCACAACCCTTAATTTTGTTACTAAAAATAAGCTTTTCGCTTTCGCTGATGTAGATCGAAAGATAGTTTAAAAATAAACCTTTCTCGATCCACGCAAGAGTGCCAGTTGCGTAAAACCGTTATCGAGCACCTTAAAGTAAATTTTATCGGCCACGACTCGTTTATATTACACGCGTAGTAAACGCAAAGTGAGCGTGTAAACAGGCAACGCGTAAACCTGTGATTGACGAGAGATAGGGATACTTACTTAAAAAAGTTCGTGTAAGTAAATTTGCAACTTCTTTGTTTCGACAGTGCCTTTAAAAACAAGAGAAAAGTTTTCTTTTCAATTACTTTTTTTACCCGCCGGCCCTACACTTAATGACAGCAAAGAGTCTAGTCTCTTTTTTAATCTGTTTTATTTATGGCGGTTCCAGTACTTGGTAACCTGCGTTATGTCCAACACTTTTTGGGACAATAATAAAAAAAATTAACACACCTATATATCTTGTATGTAATTAAAAATTATCACACAAATGCAATTTTCCCACTAGGTAAGTAAATTTCTACAAATAGGTTCGTTGCATGGACCCGTCATTTAAAAAACAATATTACTTATTCATTTATTTATTTACAGTATTACAAAATAAGCCCTTAGCTTAAAATCTGCATTATGACCTTCCTGAACTCGCTCAGGTACAGTAAAATATATCTATATGATCGGCCACCAAGTTGAAATATTGATGGTATTTTTATTTCAGAGCGAATACTTACGATACGACACTATAATGACGTTATGCGCCAATTTATATTTTTCTCATTGATGCTAAGCGATTGCTCACAATGCTTCTTAATTTAAAGGATTAATTAATTGCGCTTTTTTTATTACTATACAGCCTACTATAAGCGTCCTACTGCCGGGCACAGACTTTCTCTCAAAGAGAGAGAGGGCTTAATTACCACGTGCCCTCCGCGGGTTGGCAATAAGCGCTGAGGTATTTGAACACCTCAGACTCTCGGGTTTTCTCACGGTGTTTTCTTTTAGTGGTATTTAGAAAATGGGTAGTAGGTGTCGCTGACGTTGAACATACGTCAACCACACGTCCGTCACTAGTTCAAACGTTAAAAAGTCAAGTCAGTCACAATGTTCGTGTACTGTATTTTGCTCGACTTAGTCCGTGATTACTTTCTTCTATTGTAGGTACTCAGTAATGATAAGAGTTACTTTTAATATTATCCGTAAGTACCTAGGTATTTACATAGTGTAAATATTATTTGTGATTGGTGTAGGGAAAGTACACAAAAGTACTTGGCCCTGCGGTGATCTGGATGATAATGTTTCCGATCTACTGAATTTTCATGCAAGCGAGACCTAGACTTTTAACTAAGCCAAGACCGCACAATTTCCGCCACCCAAGAGCCGTCTTCACGTATACAAATTCGACATTACCCGCAAAACAATAGGCCGCGCCGGCCATAAATCTAGCGCCACTAATCCCGGCCCGGGTTCCCACAGCTGACAAGGCGCGCAAGAATGTTCGCTCCACGCGAATCCTTTTCCAAATAATTAATGCGATAAAATAGTGCGCGGGCGCGGAGATCGGCGTGACGAGAGCGCGCGCGCGGTCACGACGCATGCGCGGTACGACCACGGGGCGCACGCGCGACCCCGCCTGCGTACCGGGGAGGCTACCGCGGCGCTGCGATCGTGTGCACCTTGGCGGCTGTACATTGCTGGCTCTAACTTGAGGTGACCCAACGGGAGAGTCAGGCTTAATGAAAATAGAAATTCAAGAATGCTTCATTCAAAGTAGCACAAGAAACCGCGGCTTAATGTTACGTTACAAGACGTCACGGTAAGAAACTGGGTGCCCATTACATCTAGACAACATTACATTCTAGATAATTTTGAACAAAAAGAGGATAAAAAGGGTCATTTTTGGTTTTTTTCTTTTTTAAAGATTTTTTTAAAGTAAAGAACCGAATATTTAGTATCGTTCCTCTATCAGACTGGTGGTAAAGAGAATAGTTTTACATACTGTCAACTGTTGTCAGTTGGCAAAAGAACAGAATATAATAACTGACAGCTTTTTATAACAGTAGATTGATTACGCATAGACTTATACTATTTTTGTTTTTAATGCACTAACCCGTGCTAAGGACAATTTTAAAAAACCTATTTAGAGGCTAAAAATTCCACCCATGCCGGGATTCGAACCCGCGACCTCTGGCTATCCGCGTCAGCGCTCTTTCCAACTGAGCTAATGGGTGACTCACCGGCATCAGTGAAATTTCGAACCTCTTTACACTATTCTCTGTATTATGTATTATGAGTCGCCCATTAGCTCAGTTGGAAAGAGCGCTGGGACGGATACCCAGAGGTCGCGGGTTCGAATTCCGGCATGGGTGGAATTTTTAGCCTCTAAATAGGTTTTTTTTTACGCTTTTACTTACCAAAGGCCTCTTACCTTTTGCCTCGGCTTGCTAAACCACTTTTTATTTTGTAAGAAAAATGTGACAGTATTATAACACTTCATATCACCCTAATACTATGAAGGCAAAAGTTTGTGGGTGTGTAAGTTTGTTACTTCTTCACGGCTGGAGCGATTTTAATAAAATTTGGTATGGAGTTAGCTGGCACCCTGGATTAACACATAGGTTACGTTGTGCATTTTACTGCGGGAAAATATATTTTTTTCATGGGAAAATCGATAAACCGCGGGTAACACCGCGGGGCACAAATTAACCTAACAAGTAAAGACGGCGGCCTTATCACTAAAAGTGATCTCTTCCAGACAACCTTTGGATGGACTGAAGCAATACATTATACCTATGTGAGCACAGGACCGTGAGGAATGGCGCAGTATAAAAAAGGCCTATGCCCAGCAGTGGGTTGATGTGGGCTGATTATAGATAGATACCTATGTATGTAAAATCAGGCCTGTATTAACAAAGCGCTGTCACTGCTGTTGTATATCTAGAGATCAATGTTGTACAGTTATGTGCATTAACAGATTTTTTGTGTACGAGAAACCGAGGGTAAGAATCGTGTCCGCAAACTTACCTGCTGACGATCACAATCTCCCTTGCCAAGTGCAACGAAATGTAAAGTAAACAAACCCATCCGCACGCTTAAACAAAATAAATAGAAATTATCGCAACGGCGTAGGTCCGCTGCGTCCTTACGTACTGTGTCTATTTTATTAAATCAGGACAGCGGGAAGAATGCAGCCTATACGGACGCCTAGGCGTTTTGCGATTCATGCTATGCAAAATTATTCCAGATTCGAGCCAGAAACACGGTGAAAGAGACCTCCTGGTAATGTGTAAAGGAAGTGAGATCAACTTTTTTGCTATTAGTAAGCACATTGAAATAAGTTTGGATTTGAATATTTCTCGATTTTTTTCTTTGTTTCCCGTTGTAGTTTTTGTATTTACAGCTCTAACTTAAATTAAGGGGCCGTGTAAAGCTAACCGCGCGCAACTTCAAATATATTTACAATGTGTTTCCCTTGCTGTCTGTCTTAGAAAAAACGCAGTGGGGCGACCCCTCAAAATTGCAATGAAATTTTGTTAAAACGTTTAGAGGACACAAATCGAGGTTTAGTTTTGCTTAGGATTAAAAATAATTTTATCAAAGGAAAATTATAGCCTCGAGTACGCTTGGAACCGGCGTATGGGCATGCGAAGACTAGTGAACGTTGATAAGGCAAAGATGATCTCTTAAGATCATGGCAAATGATTCCTAGTCTCTGCCTTCCTCTCTGGGATACAGGGGTGAGGTTATGTTAAGTTAGGTTATGAAAAGACTGGTATAAAGTAATAATTTATTTTTGATTTAGTGGCAACTAAATAAAAAAAAGTTAATTTCCCGCCATTCCTCTCCACAGACTTAATGTCAAAAACTCGAAGTTTCATCCGCTTTTGTCAATGAAACTGCTAACTTCACGAATGACTCATATTCGTAACTCATACACCAAGTTGTAAACCCCGAGTTCTTTTGTAACTGGGGCATTGCGCATTTTAAGGTCTCTGTATTCTTGTGTCGATGTAAACCCTTGTATGTTCCTACTGCTAGGGCACGAGTCTCTTTCTGCACGGCAGGAAGGAATAATTTATTTTTGATTTAGTGGCAACTAAATAAAAAAAAAGTTAATTTCCCGCCATTCCTCTCCACAGACTTAATGTCAAAAACTCGAAGTTTCATCCGCTTTTGTCAATGAAACTGCTAACTTCACGAATGACTCATATTCGTAACTCATACACCAAGTTGTAAACCCCGAGTTCTTTTGTAACTGGGGCATTGCGCATTTTATGGTCTCTGTATTCTTGTGTCGATGTAAACCCTTGTATGTTCCTACTGCTAGGGCACGAGTCTCTTTCTGCAAGGCAGGAAGGAAGGTTATACTTCACCACGGGGCCCAAGTCCGGGTTGGTGGGAAATTGTAAGACAGTGGCGGGCCTCACTGTACATACATACATAACCTCACGCCTGTATCCCAGAGGGGTAGGCAGAAGGGACTGCAACTTGCCACGATCCTGATAGATCACCTTCGCTTCATCAACGTTCATAAGTCGTTGTATGCACGCACGCCGGTTCCGGGTACTTTTTATCTTTCCCTTTGCTAATACATCACCTATGTGGTCGATGTAAGTCCGTCGGGGACGTCCCTTACCAGCCCTTCCACTCACATTCGCAATATATATTTGTTTCGTCAATCTTTCTTCCTTCATCCTCTCCACATGTCCAAACCAACGCAACATTCCTTTCTCAATTCTAGTCACTACATCCTCTTTCAGTCCACAACGTTCTCTAATCAAACTATTGCGTATCCTGTCATTCAAAGTATTCTAGTCTAATTATATTAAAATGATTGGTGTAATAAAAAATATGAATTAGTTAATAAAAACTTGCACGAAGTTAGCTTTAATCGGCCCCTTAAGTGGCGGTTAAGCCTCTATCTACTATTGCCATTGGTACGTCACTGGCAATAACTAATGCCGGGCAGTGTCCACGAAGCGTAGGCTGTAACCAACTTTGGAGGTTAAGCAAACAAAAATCGCTTTTAACCCTTTATGCTAAGGGTCTGTAGAGCTGCATTGCAGCGGTGGTCAGGATACTGCGTGCACGTTCAAGCTGATATACCGAGTATTGTATTTAAGTTTCGATTGCTTGAAGATAAAACGATGCGTGTTCCCATAGACCATTATTGAGACATAGAAATTCAATTCAATTGCAAGTTCAATAAATGGGGTGGTCCTGAGTCTATACAAGACTTCAAAGAATGGCTGTTCGTCGCTTCTATCGGACAGCCCCTTTTTATGGACACACATGATATTCCTCTTGATTTGAATTTCGAGATTTTGATTTGTCAAAATCGTGGCAATTGGTAAGCCCTGGGAGCCAATTCTCACTTCATTTGCAAAAAACTCGTATACGACGCTTATGACTTGAATTCTACATAAAAAGTCGAGCGACACCCAAAATCTGTATTGTGGACGCTATGCTACATTATATTTGAATGAGAAAATAGACGTCTAATGACGCTGTTTGTAACGGTGCAAACCTCTTTACACCATTTTTATTTCTTTTTCAATCTATCATTTTCAAATATTAAAATTTTGTCACACATTTCGAAATTTCCCTCATTTTCATCACTACTACTTTACCCTTCGAGCAGATCTGACTAATTTACTTGCTTATCCGTTTTTATCCAGTTTTCTGTTTTATTGTAAAATATTACTACATATCTACAAATAAAGCCACAATTGAAGTCGATCCAGTGTTTATTATTATTTGTAAAGAATATACATCCATCTTATCTTATTTTTATGCGATAAATGTCTAATCGTTCGAATATTTTGCGTCTACGCTTTCAATTTGTATGGTCTCTGCCTATTCCTTCGGGTAACAGGTATGATTTGCTGTATGTATTAGAAAAGATAGATTGTACTCTGTATCTTTTACAATTGTTTTATACGATGTGTCCTGGTGTACAATACAGAATTCTCTCCTCTAATATTAGTTAGTCGAATGATGAAATTCCCTTGTTTGGTCCATTTCGCTTGATGAGCAATTTTTTTATTTTTTTATTTTTTTGATGTCGCTGCCTGTACGTAATACAGAGAATGTTGTAAAGAGGTTCGAAATTTCACTGATGCCGTGAGTCGCCCATTGGCTCAATTGGTAGAGCGCTGGTACGGATAGCCAGAGGTTGCGGGTTCGAATCCCGGCATGGCAAATTTTTAGCCTCTAAATAGGTTTTTTAAATTTTTTTGTAGCGCATAAAAGTTCTACTGAGACCTCCTCTCAGAGAGAAAGAGAGAGTATGGGCTTAATTACCACGCGTGCCCACGTCGAAAGATATTGCAGCTACACATGCTTTACACACGCTGAAATCTGGTTTAAAAGCTGCGCTAATATATTTAAATAAGTGTGTTAAAAATGCCATCTACTTAGACTATTATTTTTACGTAATATAAACAAAGAGTTTGATCAATCTTGTTAGTACTGCCTTTTCTCCATCACAGCAATGAACCGCGGCACGCACGCATCGCTCTAGCTGCCTGAATGGTTCTTATAGATTCGAGTTAATTTGAGTCGCGATATTTTTGGCAATTGCTTTTTTTTTAATAAACAAACTGTGGTATTAGATAGTCACTTTTAAGGCACGTTTATTTTGCTATGGCTTTCAACCCACCCAAAATTCATGGTGTTTTGTGGTTTGGCGACTACAGACGCGCTCGTGGCCTAGTCGGACCGAGTGATTGGAATCAATCACATGAGTTAAGCAACAACAGGCGCGGTCAGGTGCAGGATGGGTGACCGTCCCGTGACTACCTCTAGTGGCAATATTTACGAGCGCTTCCGTGACTCGCAAGGCACGTTAAGCCGTTGGTGCCGGCTGTCTTGTAATGGCTGTCGTTAAGCCATGTCAGAGGCCTTATGGGCGGCTTGATAAGATCTGACGGTAAGGCCCGCCACTGCCTTACAATCCTCCAAAAGCAGGATTTAGCCCCCGTGGTGGAGTATGGCCTAACCTTCCTGCGAAGTAGGAAGACCCCCGTGCCCCAGCAGTGGAGACGTATCGATATCTACTACAGGTGGTCCAGTAGGCGGTACATAAAACCTTTCATGCATGTACTTTACTCAGTTACGTGATGGGCGATTTTCCATAAAATCTAAGTACCTAAATGTCGACCAGCTGCCGACTGTACATAATAATTATTTAGACTCGGTACCAAAATACATGCGTGTCAAGAAACGATTGTTTCATTCATAACATAATTCAGGTAACTGATCCATCGCGCCGGATGTAGACGTGTAATTAATTACTCGGGTTTAATTACTCAATTAAATTAAACACGGTGTTTGTGAAGTGAAAAAAAATCAGCACTTACATAAAACAGACAGACCGTATTAGCATAAATACATGAATTAATGTGTAATCGGAACATGATAATGTCTCTACATTACTAAAAGCAAAGCAAAAAAAAGAGTTAATTTCGTTTTACCGAGTCCAAAATAAATTAAATTACTTTGTTCATGTGATAACCGTGGTAAGTGGCAACCGTTTAAAAATAAATATGGTTAATTAAATCTACAGTTTACGTGCACACACTAAAGGATATTGCGGTAAAAATAAGGCGCACTACTTACCTACCATAAAATAACTCTAATTGGCAACCGTTTTGTAGAAACGAAATGATTACTCGGCTTTTGTGTAATAAATACTTAGTTCTCAAATTTTAGGATGAATGTACGGTTTGGAATGCGAAGTGGAATGATAGTCGTATAACTTTGTGCGGCGATATGCGTAAAATGTCGAAAGCTAAACTATGCACTCCACGTTTGCATAAAATTTTGAATTAATTTCGGTTTATTCAAGTTAATCAGAGTATTATTAATTCCGGATTCCCTTTTGTACTTGCAATTTTATATGAAGAGTCCAACCGAGGGTTTTACTCTGGTTTGCGGAGCTTAATCCTGGAGCTGGTATTGGTCTTACTTATTAGATTCTAGTTTATGTTAAGATACGTTTTAGTAAAGGTATGTAAGTGTATTATTATTGAGTATAATGTATCAATATTCAAATTTGCACTGGCTACCCGCTACTTCCTAAATTCCTTCACCAACTTTCCATAGTAAGGTTATCTGGAAGAAATTGCTTTTAGCAGTAAGGCCACCAATTGTACTGTGTGCATTTGTAATTATTTTGTATTTGTTGTTTTTCCAGTGTACAGTAAAAAAATTTTCTTATCTTATCTTAATTTGGCACGCTGTTGGTTTTTCAATAAAGTAAATAAAACTAAATAAAATAATTATGGCGATAATGTGTATTTATGGCTTACAAATGTTTTAGCTCGAAAGTTAATGAGATATTTGCTATCTCGATTGAGTTCACTTTCCATACAAGAATAACAGGAGGTAGAAGCCATATTATTAAAAACTCATGAAAATGCTGCATATTGTTAAACAGTTGTAAAGATAATTACGTTTTATTTTGTAATTTGTGTCTGGTTACGCAAGGGCTCAACCATAACTTTAAGTTAATGACTATCATCGAGCTCAAGTGAATCAAATTTTATAGACTGAGGTGTTGGCCAGCCGTGAAGGGATAATGCTGGCCACACGATGCTCCTAGCCTCACATTTAAAGAGTTAACGAGGATAAGTGCAAGTGGTCCCGGACAGCTGGTTCTCACCTGCATCTTGATTGGTGATTGCGCCTTGCATTTGACACTATTATATGGATTAATATTAACGCATCAACGAATATGAGGATATAATTAAATGTGATAGAGTAGATGCGCGTACGTAACGCGTCTTGGACGCATAAAGAGATCATAATCGCCCTGTAAAGTGACAATTTGATTGGTCTTTTCGCGTGAAGATAGATTAAAATGATAGGCTTTAACATACGCGGCGCTACGCCTGCCTTTTAGTCGTGCTGATTCATTACGTTGTGACGTTTTATCACGGCTACTTTATCAACGAGTATTAATTTGTCGTATGGACATTGTGCCAAAATATGTGGGGGCCTAATCGGGAACTGTATCGGAGTGGTAAATCAATTACTTCATTCACTTTGAACATCGATAGTTTACAAGAAAAGTGATTTGATTAAGCGTTTCGTAATCTTTGTTTTATTTAACGTCCACTTTTGGCCCGTATTTATTTGGGGGATGTCTATATCTACTACTAGCTGACCCAGCGAACTTTGTTACGAATACCATCGACTCTTTAAATTTGATTTTTTTCTCTCCGTAAGAACCATCCTCGTATTTCTAGGAATATTCTAAAAAAAGAATTAGCGAAATCGGTTCAGCTGCTCTCGAGATTTGCGCTTACCAACACATTCGGCGATTCATTTTTATATTATAGAAGATGAAAAAATACAGTGGGTATCCATTGATTCCTCCATTTGTCTATCAGTTAACTCATATCTCAGCTTTTAAAGCCTTTCCCACATTAGGGTTGCAGGCGACCGCTGCCGCAGTCCAGATCATAAAACATCTGACTGAGGTCGCAGTTGCGGCCGCCACCGCGATTGTATGTGGCAGGCTTCATAAGGCAATTATTCTATCAGCCAGACCGTTATAAAGGCCACCAAGAGTCTGTTATCAGGCTCGAAAGCCATCCTAAAGCCGCTGTTACACCGGGCGCGGCGCGGGTAACAGAATTACTGCGGGCGCGTGCTTTACCATCGTCCCGAGTTCCCGACACGCCTACCGCCGCGGGTTGAGTTTGTTTTAGCGTGACCACGGTGTGCTCTCAACTTATGCTTTCTTTTGTTTTTGCCGAGGCTTCTATGTACAAATACATTGAACCCATACAGAGTTCAGCTCAGTTGAGTGTAATAGTGCTTTGGCGTAATTTTAATCCTCAGTCCTGACCCTGGACAGGTCGGGATTGAGGACGTTATCGGATCCATTTATATTTTCCGCAGCAGGTGGTAAAATAAGTACCTACGTGAATTGCTTCTTCTGCTTATTTTATTTATTGTATTACACGAAGTATAAGTAACATTTTATGTAATAATAATATCACAAAGTGGCACAAATTGTCGCGCTCTTTACTAGTATAGCCTGACGACGAATCATTATTATAATCTAGTAACACCTCTTTTTGCGTGTGATGACAGCCTGCTAAAACGGTATTTTGTTGGCTTTCCTTGATTTATGATGAGTTACCTAGAAGTTTTTGTCATTAACTAATTGTAATTAATTTGCAAACACGAAGGCACATTTTAAAGCATAACTATTATTTGAATACTAGTACTTTTATTGCTGTATTGTATTCTGTCACAGTAATATTCTATTCTGAAATGTGCGAAATAAGAAGCAACCGTTTCTGACCGTTCGGACGTAAGAAAGAAGGAGGAACAACCCGACGACAGCAATCATTGCAGACGCCATCTTACATAGATCGTAAACAGTTTTGCCTCATCAACCAGTCTATAATGCATTAAAGACTCTTTGTCCTGTCTGTCACGCGCGTATATCTTTTCTTTCCAGTAATTGATACTACATCTTTTGTTTTTAGTCATCTTTTGTTTTTCTATATTTTCAAAGGGCGATTGTTGTCAACCGCTGGCCCAAGGCGACCGGTCCCGTTCGACGCAATAGGGCTCAATTGTATCGCGACAGATATCGATTATAATACCGATCGAATCGAAAATAGCACTAGAATTATTGTGTGTAAGTATTACGCCAGGCCGGGCCGTTAGTTTTCATGGCCATCGTGATTTTTCTCGAGTGCAGCAGGCTTTCGGTCTTGGAACATAATTTTCTCCCAGGCATGCACTACGTTTGGTATAGTTTTAGTGGTGTTTTGCTCGTTGAAACACTGGTCCAAGAGAACGACAAGTGACATCGCCACTCTCGACATTGTTTTTATCATATAATTATTTTCCTGCATAGCTGTTTATAGAAATAATAGAAGTTTATGATACTGTTGCATAAGAAGGGTTCTTATAACACGAGTAGTTTCACACGAGTTATAAAACCAAGTTATGTACAGTGTCATACACTACTTTATCTACTCTCATACTAAATACATAAAATAATATTAAACAGAACCAAACTTTGTTTAAATATTGAAAAGTTTTTTAAATGTAAAATGTTGGCGCCAAGGCGCAACATCGATTGCGCATGCGTGTTGCGTCGCCGCGGACTCGTTCATTGAAACCTTTTTTTTAAAAGTAGAGGTCCAACCTTCTTGGTCCAGCTGGAGGTTGTATGGGTGTATCGTTATGATTAAAAAGTTATATTATGATACAAGATCTGTATTGTAATAAAACTTTTTATTTTTATTTTTGGCTTATGCATAATGTTTGACATAAGAGTTTTGTTTTCAGTTTTATAATCTTTGTACTAAGGTATCAGAGTAGATAAACTAATTATTATTATTAATAATTCTCTCTGATTGTTGACAGAGGGAGTGGAAAGTCAATTACTTAACTTGTATGTGTGAATTCGCGCTAAATTGCAGCTGGGAAACATTGAACGAGATCACCGGCCTTTTTTATTGTATTACCAAAACTAATCGAAAAGCTAAAAATTAATATTGGCTTGCATTTAGCCACAAATTAGCCACGAGTTTCACTCGAAACCCGAAAGCTCGATAGATTAAGTATAAATGTGCTTAGCTTTTGAGTTCATAATCCGATCCGATAAGTCCGATCTACATACCACTTGACTTTAACATAATTAGCAATAGGTACTTTCAGGTAGGAGTAACGGCAATAGCTCAGTGGGTAGAGCACTGAACTCGGAGGCTAGAGACCCAGGTTTGATTACCTTTGAGGGCATCTACCTTTGTTTTGTAAACTATGTAGATTTGTGAAATTGTAGTAGCATAACATAACATTTAAATACAGGCACAGCTATACCACTACCTGCCTGTGAAGAAAAACGTCGTGACGAAACCTGAGTGCGCTTCACATTGTCAATCCGCGGTGGGCACGCGTGGTAATTATGCTCATACTCTCTCTTTCTGACTATCCGGTTTTGTGGCCTGCAGTGCGACGAACGTATATAGGGCACAAAAATAATGATAATGTAAATGATAATGATAATGCAACTTTCCGTCGTAAGGTTGTCTGGAAGAAATTGCTTTTAGCAATAAGGCCGCCCATTGTACTATGTACATTCGTGATTATTTTGTAATTGTTGTTTTTTCAGTGTACAATATTCTTATCTTATCTAAAGTATAATAAAGAATATTCTTATCTTATCTTAAATATTTTCGTAACTGTGAATCTGGGTTGAATGGACGCGGCCAGTTTTACTTTCGGGTAGATGCATCTGCTTCTACACACTATAGACAATATAACGTTATAGAATTTTGTATATAAAATATAGTATTTATTAATGATTCGAGCAGTATAGTACAGTTAGCTTGTTAAGATGGTTTGGGAGACGAGACACAGTCACCAAAGGAAAAAGAGTAGAGTAGGAGACTACATTTATTGAAGGTAATAAATAAAGTCAGATGCCTTAGGGTGGCTTGAAAACTTCTGACAGTAAGACCAGCCACTAGTCTTGCCAGCCTCCACCAATCCCGACTTGGGCCCCGTTACCTTCCTTAGGGAAGAGACCCGTGCCCCTCGGTGGAGACATAATAGGTTGATGAAATAAATTTGAGCAGTAATCAAAGAGTAACTTGTAAAAAAAAATCTTGGTATTTTCTTTACCTAGGGGGATTGTATATGCACCCTGTTGCCGGCGCCAATGCCAGGAAGTAGCGTAAAATGTATTTTTTATAATTTTCAATGTAAAAGAGTCCAAAATGAGTAAACTAGTGAAAGAACAATAGAGTGAGCTGGCACCGATCATACTACGCGCGATTCATCGTTTTTGTAGACATTATTACTCTTCGTCCCGATATTGTTTGTACATGCCTGTCAAAGGGAGACCTATTCCAGATTAACTACAGGAGAGGCGGTGGTATGGACACGTTATGAGGCGATCATCGGACCATATGACTAGGCCCTAGAGTGTAATACTTACAAACTTTTTGGACAGAATGAAGCACGTCAATGGTTGATACTTGCCTCAATTCGGTAGGCTACAAAGCAATAGCAGTACAATATCATTCCAGGGGTATAGCTCGTGTAAATTAAATAGGCATCGCTCACGAAGAAAATCGAATCGCGAGAGGCGCCGAGTTAAGTAGCACGGGTAGTAACAAACCATTGCAATGCGATCGGTTACTAGACTACCGATACTGTGAATGAAACGATTATTACCAGACTAATATGCCTCTATTGAACAACCATCCATTTTAGAGACTCACCCCTCTGAAAAGTGCTAGATATCGAAACTAAGCCGAGCCGAGGACGAGGAAGAGCTGTCCCGTTTTTTATCGCTGCTCCGACGCTCCAAGGTTTGCTGCAAAAAATCTCTTACAGATATAAGCTCGCCTTTGTACATGCTATTTCTTAAGTAACGTTTCCTGTTTAATGTTTCGTATGCGATATCAATCCTTGTACGTCCCCATTGCTGGGGCACGAGTCTCTTCCTGCATCGCAGCATGGTTAGGCCATACTCCACCACGGGGACCAAGTCCGGGTTGGTGAAGGATTGTAAGACAGTAGCGGGCCTTGCTGTCAGAAGTTATCAAACCGCCCATTAGGCCCTTGACATAGCTTAACGACTGCTATTACTTTTCTTGTTGCTTTTCTATTTTAAAAATAAAATCATACAATGTGGCGGACTTAGTGGCATAAGCACAAGTATCGTTTCTAAGCTCGTTTCTAAGTCATATTTATAATGTCATGTCCATTGTCAATTCGCATTCAGTGACCGACTTAGAATAGACAATGCAGAGACGCGCCTACCTGTTCTACTATCACAAGTCCGTGCTATCTAGCTGTAAGCCCTCTGCTTAGGCTAATTGGAGCGCAATGGTGGAAACTGGCGTGTAATGGCCGAACGCAGCTGGGCGATCCGACGCTAACGAGTTTTATGGGGAGATCTTTAGTTAATGGCCTACCAGAGCAACGGGGCTGTAAGCTAATTGTGCACGTTTTTTTATTGGGCCTTTAAGAAAATCTTGCCAGCACAGCTTGGCCACACAAAATAGACATAATACTATGCGGTTTGATGTGACGCATATACGAGTACTTACGGTCAGTGCAAAATTACGGTTTTGCTGAGTAATGAAATCTTTCCTGTCAGCAATAAAAGTATTTCATCAGCCAGATAATCTAAGTGAAGTTCTAATTTTTTTTATGTAGCCTCGATTGTGTCCCACATTTGAGTAAAAGCCTCCCCTTTCGCTTTTCACTCCTCCCTGATCAAGGCCATCTCCCTTTTTGCCAAATAATTATATTAAGTTGTAATTTGACGGCCTCGGTGGCGCAGCGGTTTGGCACGCTGACTGTAAAACCATAGGTCTCGGGTTCGATCCCCGGCCGGGTCAAACTACGAAACGAGCTTTTCTAGTTTGTCTCGGGTCTTGGATGTTATCTATGTATTTATTGTATTAAATATATAGTCGAGTTAGCACCTATAACACAAATCATTTACTTGTACTTAGTATAGGGCTAACGAGATCTGTGTAATATGTCCATGAATATTTATCTATTATTTATTTAATTATAATATGAATCAATAAAATTATGTATTTTCAAATCATTTTGCAATAAATTACAGTAAAGTATAAAAATGATGATGATGATGTCCTCCACAACGATTCCGTTGACAGCGACACCTTGATAATTATAGATTTAGACCCGAGCATGCGCACGGGCGTGAGATGCAAATCCGAATTTGGTTTTAAATGTACGGTGACAGCTGACGCAATAAAGTTGACCGGCTGAGTTAAATGTGTAGTTGTAGGAGGGCTTAGGACGAGTTTTCCGACTTTCACATAAAAATATAATGTGTATAAAATAAAAAAAGTGGCACAAGTGTAATTTTACCGACAGTGGCATACTAATTTTATATTTTAAATACAACATTTAGCGTAGATACGTAAGTAACAAAATCATGAACTTGTTGTATAGACTGAAATAAAATCATTTAATTAAATTGCTGGTCCCGTGTTGCTCATTTATGTAACCAAAATCATTAGCTGATCAAATACTTATGCCCTGTGTTTTGTTGCTGAATAATTTTGTTTTATTAATTAATTTATTTATTTATTTCTTTCTTTCTTTCGCAAATTAACATAATTACATTACAGCTTACGCTATGTCATAATTATTTGCGGTAAATACTCAATCTAATTAAATAAACTAGCATGCCAACATAAATTGTATTGACAATTTAAATATGAGAATTATAATGAAACAATAATGTCATTCAAAATCCATCAGTAACTCATGCGCAATAAAATTTAAATAAATATTTTATTCGAAAAGCTATAGTTACAACATGTAATCAATACGTATTAAATAATTCAATTAAAAATGGATAAGAATATCGAAGGTAAACTCAATTAAATTTAAACTCTCCTTAAATTTTAATCCTCTCTCTCAGATATAACCAAGCATTCTCCCTTAATATCCTGCCATTGACCTGCAAACACATCGACTTGTGGTGCATCTGTATGTAACTTATTTAGTAGAGCCAGCCCGCGGTTTAGCGGTGACCACCGGAAAGCTATCGTTCGTCCTGCCTGACTCCACTCTAAAAAGAGGCCTAAGTCTTCGCATGCCATGTCGGAAATTTTTCGTATTGGTACATTTAGTCTCAGCAACCTTTCCAACAGCGTTGGGCAGTCCAGACCACCTCACAATATTTGAATGCAAACTAACATTAAATCTCGATTGCGCTTAGTCTGCAGCGAATTAAATCCGAGTACCCCTAACAAATATTTTGTTGGGTACATGAACGGATATAGGCTATACTTCGATTTGTAAAGATACCGGAGGAAGCGTTTTTGGACTTTCTCGATCATAAGAATATATTTTTGCTCCTGTGGATTCCACACGCAAGCACTGGCCTCCAGTTTACTTCGCACAAGAGACGTGTAGAGCAGCTGTGCCGTTTGGGGGTCACGAAAATCTCGCGAGTTTCGCATAACGAAGCCAAGTCTCCGAAATCCCTCCGCCGCAAGTGCCGTAATATGACTGTGGAATGTCAATTTAGGGTCGAAAATTACGCCAAGATCCCTTACAGAGAAAACTCTCATAATCTTACTATTACCAAGTAAGTATCCCATATCCAACAAATTTGATGACCGCGTGAAAGACATAACGTAGCTCTTGCCTACATTAAAATTTAACTTATTTGTTTCACTCCATTGTAAGATTGAAGAAATGTCATCCTGTAATAGACGTGCCCTTTCCTCATCCACTATTGGTTGTACTAGCTTTAAATTGTCGGCATCCAGTAGGCAAGTGGCGTTTCTTAGTACATCAGGTAGATCATTTATCATGATCGAGAACAGCAACGGGCCCAAGATAGAGCCTTGACTCACTCCTGACCTGGTTGAGTAGGACTTTGATATGTAGCATCCATGCTGGACGTATTGCTCTCGATCTCTTAAGTAATCGGAAAAGAAATTTGCTAGTTTGGGCGTAAAACCTAATGAAACTAATTTGGCTAATAGTATGTCATTGTCCATCTGTCGAAAGCCTTCTGGAAATCGAGGTATACTACGTCCACTTGTCTACCTTTGTCCATTTCTGCAGAAATGAGGTCTGTCAGAGCCAATAAATTTGTGTTTACCTATTATGTTCATCGTTTAATTAATTCTTGTTAATTAATTAATGGTTTATGCAAACAGATGTGTACGTTAAAAATTACATAATGAAGGCCTCTGTTGGTTAACAGAATTAGGCCCGCGCTATCTGCGCCTGCGCTTCGCTGCGTGGATCGTGACAAGACCGCACACACGCCGTTTCCCAGTACCACTAACAGCTTGGTTAAATTTGTTAACTTTTCACTCACTTCCAAGTAAATAACTAATAATGAGAGTAGTCTGCTTAGAAAGTTCTGAGCTGAAATGTTGCACGTTGGTTGGTGGAAGCGGTCTTGTTATTATACATGGTGAAGTTTTTGTTACAGTTACGCTGTAGTCATGAAATTTGGTGGGTTAGAATAAATATGACTCACCGTCTCAGTTTTCCTTCAGCAACTCTCCATCGTAGGTTGTCTGGAAGAAATTGCTCTAAGCAAGAAGGCCGCCAATTGTACTGTATCTTTGTAATTATTTTTGTTTGTTTTTTCCTGGTGTACTATAAAGAATATTCTTATCTTATCTTAAATATAGTAAATAAATATTTATTTAGTGAAAAATATTTATAGGTTCAGGCTTAAAATATTTATTGTCCTGTAGTTTTTTTTTTGTATAAACTTTAGCCTGTTTCCTGTTTTTTTTTCGAAATAAATAAAGTAAATAAATAGATGATAGAAGTTATTCCGCGCTAAAATACATGTATTTTAGCGCGGAATAACTTCTATTAAACTTTTTTATGTAGCCTGTGAACGTCCCAGGCCTTCTCCAGAGGGAGCATGGGCTTAATTACCATCCGTGTCCAACGCGGAGTGGAAATTTCAACCGCTGACGTATTTGGACACATGAAAGAAAGAAAGACAGAAAGACAGAAAGAAAGAAAGAAAGAAAGAAAGAAAGAAAGAAAAAAAGAAAGAAAGAAAGAAAGAAAGAAAGAAAGAAAGAAAGAAAGAAAGAAAGAAAGAAGAAAGAAAAACATTTATTTAACGCCACATATACATACAAAATTTGACAGAAAAGGAAAATACAGAAGAGCAGGAGTAAAACAAAAGCAAAAGAAAAGACGAACTACAGATGAAAGAAATGAACATAAATTCCAACGATACACAGTATGTCGATGCAGCGGAAAAAAGGCCTCATGCTCAGTATAAGCTGAGGGTTTGCACCCACAACACTGATTTTCAGCAAGGGTCTTCTGGTGACTCACGGAGCATCAAAACGGAACAGACACGCACTCACACTCTCATAAGCAGCCATACTTTCGCGCATACAAGCACACTCACAATTATATACCTATATACATACATAGTGATAAATAATACACAATAATAATACACACTACAAATAATTAAGTAGATGTTAATGAATACATAGCAATTTCAACTAAATCAAATACACTGTTTAATATCTTGACTTGACTCGTGCGCAGGAATAATTGAGACAGTCAGGTTCCCTCACGATGTTCTCTTTCACAGTTAGCATTAAAGTGTTATAACAGATTTTTTTAAATAATAAAAACAAACCTTGGTTTCCCCTCCTTTATTTATTTATTTAATTATTTATTTATTTGTAGGGGCTGAGACTGCTGACGTAATGTAAACATAGTTGAGCGGGCTAGCGATTGCCCGCCAGTCGCTCGTGTGGGTCTCACCCGGTAACACTACGGTATGTGCATATACCTTGATTGAACTTTCCGTGTTTTCCTATTATACTTGTGTAGCTGAATTCGGACTTTCATTCACCGAGATAGTCACTCCCTAAATATTTATTCTCCCTTGTGCGTAAATGTAAGTTACTTAAATGAAGAAAAATGTGTTGCAGGTATTTTAAAAAAAATATTAATAAGTTCTTTTGAATTTGTCATCATCACCAATGACCAAAAGCGTTCCCGGGAAGCCGACAATCGCCACAGTAGCCCCTGCCACTGCCATAAATCACGATGGCATTGTCAGCTCGCGCACAAAACGTATGTAGCGACAGCATCCCCGGCGTATGCGCGCGCGCATGCGTGAGTCGTGACGACCTGACCCTGTGATCTCGTGCTGAGCCGGCCTGATACCGGAGTGGAAAAAGGAAGCGGAGGAATATTTTGCGAAACCGCATTACACACGAGTGCTATCTACTACTCTTTATTTATCCTTACTAGTTCAATTTAGTAAACAAGATTATAACCTCAAAATTGACATTTGATGCCATAGCGAGATATTTTTGCGTAAGTTTATGTTTGTTTGTAAAATTAGAAGCATGTTATTCAAGTAGTGTCCCAGATTACTTCATTTATGGGAATATGGCAGTTTCCAACTGAAAAGTCAAAATGAACAAGCAAAGATAAATAGACTGTACGTCATAGCTTTCATTCAACATTGAAATGGTCTCAAACGATCTTTATATTATGAGCATTGAAAGCGTTAAGCGAGTCATAGCCCACTCTGTATACAGGGGGGTTTGGAATAGTTATTTTCACACCTCCTGCTCGACAATGCCTTATTACGTACCGTCAAATATCATCGTAAAGCATAGCCTTGTCTCTCGAGGGCAATAATAATGAAGAATTTCCCTAGGGAATAAAGTGATTTGAATTTAGAATGTCAAAATTCGCATGAAAACTATGAAGATTTGCAAGAAGCATTGCAATTCGAAATTCGAATTGTTGTTCGAAACTCACCCCTTTTTTCTTTCTTTTTCTGAACTACTGTGTCGTGTGACCGCGCGAAACACCAATAAAAAAAAGAAAAATTTTATTGTCTCCCAGATGGTGTGAAAAGTAGAGTATTCACCTCTGGAATAAAACATGTCTTAGTCTCGGGCGGTATGAACCCCTGGCTTCACTCAGGACTCTACATAACTCCCTCGCTTCGCTCAGGAGTTAAAATTTAACTCCCTCGCTGCGCTCGGGAGTTAACTCGGAGTCCTTCGCTCCGCTTAGGGTTCAATATACCGCCCATGACGTAATACATGGTTTTATTCCCTTAATGCATAATCTACTATTGTGTTTTGAGAAAATATTCTTTCTATTGTGAAAAAAAGTATTAGTAATGATTTATCGGAAATTGCATAATATATTTGTGAGCAAGTATTCGTGATTTCTGTCTTTTGTTTTACTAAAACTTTTGTTACCACTACTGCTTTGGCATCTAGAGTTATTCGTGGTGATCATGGAATTTTATATTAGATAGCAACTGATGAGGTTTAAGATGACTTAAGAAAAGATGGCCAGGGTGGATTTTTTTCTCAACTAGATAACGGCCGAAGGCTAACATTTTACATAGCAAACAGAATTTAAATTGTTTACATGGAAATAATAAAAACGATTTGATTATAAATAAGGCCGTTTCCCTTAGCCAGAGATATTATAAAGGATTTGTAAGTGACATTTATTCATTGCCCGCAAGCGACTTCAAATCTACTGATCTGTCATTTTCGAACTCAGGTTCATAAGAGTACGTATCTACCTATTATTCAATACATTTGTATGGACGAACCAAGACAAAATATTATATGGAATCAGTCGTTACGTTGCGGACATCCATAATAGCATTAAAATGCTTCTGCTTGAAAAAATTTGCATTAACTAACCGCATGGTGCTTCTGGGATTTTGGCGGAATTTTGCAAAGTACCTACTTTTCACATTTTAATGCAAGAAAAAATATTTTTACTCTCAAAGATGCCTGAATGTAGCAGGATCATGGCTACAGGCCAAACTCAGTTCCTATTTACCCCTCTGGGGTACTGGCCCGAGTTTATCTTTGTGATTTATTTATAAGTAACAAGCCCATCATTTACCCCAGTCACCTAACTCGCAATATAGTCAACCAGTCAGCCATAAACGATCAAAATGAATTAGCCAGGAATTAGCCCACCGGTTGGTAGTTAGGTGGCGCTTATCCGATGCGCCTGCGCAGAGTTATGGCACTGCCGCCTGAGGCCAATGGGGGCTTTGTTTATGGATTCGACCTGTCGTGTTTCCTGTTTGTTGTTGGCCATGTTAAATCTATAAAAACCTTTTGATTAGAGACCTAGAAAGAAATATAGTTTTGTTGTTAAGCCGCTTGGGAATCAAGACAGAGCATTTACATTACATTTGTACAGGAGGCCTGAGTCTGGGTGTATTTTCATGTTTTAACATCCTTGACTGGTTACTATAGCACAGAGTATCCTTTAAAACCAGGTCTAGTGATTGTGTAGTGTGGAAGCTATTATTATTGAGTGAACATATCTTCTCCTTTTGGTACTCCTATCAGAAGTCTGTTACCAGTGTGGCTATTTGGTCTTGTGGTGTTGCGGCTCGGAAGAGTTCCGTTTCTCGTGTTGAACCACTCTGTATGATTTTGATGGTGAAAGTGAAATTATCTTTATTGCCAACATATTACAATAAAGTACAATAGTTGAAATAAATCTTAAAAACTAAACTTGGCAAAACGTCTGATTTTCAGCAAAAGTTGGAGACACAAAAATTATAAACTCGCTGAGTGCAGAAAAAAATTTAAACATTGAAATTTTGGAGCCATGATTTTCTGCGCCCAGGTCTCCTCCGTCCCTTAATTTTACCTTGTAGAATGAATTGCAGCAGTTATGATGCATGATTTGACCAAAGTACTGTAGTTCTCATCGTTTTATAGTCTTTAATTAATTTTTTGTTAATTCTTTGCAAAACCGTGTCATTAGTTACTCTATATATCCATGATTTCTTCTGTATACCCACAATATGTCACATACTCGTAATATATGTATACACAAATTAAACCAAAATATCTTTTGTTTGACCGTCAGTGAAAATTCAGTTCATCCCGCTCTATTACAGAACTTCTGATTCTTCCAATTTTATAAAAAAAATCAGTAAATATATATTAAATTACATATTACTTTAGGCGCGTTGCAAATAAATAAATATTCATGGACATAATACACAGATCTCGTTAGCCCTATACTAAGTACAACTAAATGACTTGTTTTATAGGTGCTAACTCGACGATAGATTTAATACAATAAATAACACCCAAGACCCGAGAGAAACTAGAAAAGTTCGTTTCTTAGTTTGACCCGGCCGGGGATCGAACCCGAGACCTTCGGTTTTACAGTCAGCGTGCCAAACCGCTGCGCCACCGAGGCCGTCAAAAAAGCAGTCTTCGTTTGTTAAGTGGCAATGTAAGTACATTGAATTGTCTAAACAACGAATTGTAGTTCTATGATTGGGCCCAGGCCACAACTCTAGCCTCACTAACAACGAAGGCTTTCACGGGAAATTCTCGCATCGTGCGTGGGCACTGTGTGGGCCGCCCCCCTCCCCCCGCCTGCCCCTCACGCCCGGTGCTATCGCGCATCGGAACTCACGCGCAGCCTTCTGCGCGCAGGTTTTATGCGCTTCAATAGCAAAGGGAATTGATTCTGCATCAAGTGAAATGTGTTGCTTGTGTTTTTTAACCTTTACTAGGTGGAAGCTAATTAGAATAAAACTAATCTTACACTATTTTTATTTTTAATGCACTAACCCGTGCTAAGGAACAAATTTAAAAACCTATTTAGAGGCTAAAAATTTCACCCATGCCGGGATTCTAAATAGGTTTTTAAATTTGTTCCTTAGCACGGGTTAGTGCATTAAAAATAAAAATAGTGTAATCATGTGGGTACAGTGATATTGTTCCGATGTTAAAACCTAACTGCAAAGTAGGTAGTCGGGGCTGTAAGTAATGCAATTTGCTTAAGTCAGATGTCGCTGCCTGTACGTAATACAGAGAATATTGTAAAGAGGTTCGAAGTTTCACTGATGCCGTGAGTCGCCCATTGGCTCAATTGGTAGAGCGCTGGTACGGATAGCCAGAGGTTGCGGGTTCGAATCCCGGCATGGGTGAAATTTTTAGCCTCTAAATAGGTTTTTAAAACTAATCTTATTACATTACCTCAAACATACACAAGCACACATGTACACTCACCCACACACGCACCCGTCGTTGTACTTCCTATGCAGATGAAAGAGGGTTATGATTAGACATAGGCTAGGTATTACAGTAAATATATTGAGTACTAGAACAGTTTCATACAAGTATTTCATTTGAACTATAGCTTTAAATAATTAATTAATTGCTAACGCAGTCTCGTAGTCTGTTCCCACGGGATCATTATGGATCTTGTCCATTTTAGGAACGAGGATTTGTAGGCGGTTTCAAGAGTTATTGTAGCCTTAATTTAAGTTAAGTGGACTTAACCGGCAAGTATTCTCGGATAGATCTTTTTACGTGTAGCGTAAGTTCTAGAATCGAACAAAACTTAGAGATGTAGAGTACGTGATAATGACATGGTATTGAAATTTTTTTTTAGGAATTTTCACGCATCCCTAACTACAAACTAACTGGTAATGGTATGCCAACGATCAATGATTTCATGAACTATTTATTTCATTACAAATTTTATAGTAAATTGCATCATATAATTGCACTGACACAGGTACACAAGAAGTATATACTAATAAATAATTAAATTTGAATTAAAGAAATTCTGATTGTGCAATAAAGTGTTCTCTATATTCAAATTTACAGTAAAAAAATATTCCCCTTTTTACAAAGAGAGCACTTATAATTGAATTGAAGAACACTTAGAAATACAATTTCAGCACGGATACGAAGAGTACATTGTTAAACAAATTTATTTAGATCTTTCGATGTCAGTAAATTACAATAAATAATAAATAAAAGAGAAAACGTATTTAAATTATTGGTGCTTCATTACAATAATTTAAATAAACCGAAATGTTAACAAAGTTTTAGTATAAATAACCATACATTTATCTCTTTCACAAATCGCCAGGCATTTTCCCTTCGCCCCCTGCCTAGCAAAGATATCGGCTTGGGGTGCTGCCACAAGCAGCTCGTTGAGTCGCGCAATAGTTCGGCTTAGCGGAGACCATCAATGACGGTACATATCTATCATTCCTAGCCTAGTCCTTTCAATAGGGTACACACACGAACTGGCAAACGCCTGGTAACCATCGGGGAGGGTTCGTCGAGCTGTTGAGGACTATGGGCTGATTGATTGGTTGAATTTGGCAGAGAGTATCCTTCGGAGAAAAAGTACCTGTCCGGTGTACGTCTTGGTATAATTTGGCGTTAAAATCTTATTTCTGGGTAGGTACTCAGAATCCGGTTATGACTAGTCATCATAGAGGTTTACATAGATAAGAGGTTTCATTGTATATTGATATAATCCTTCTTATGTTCTTCTTGCCATTACATTTTCTAGTTGGTAAAAACGCAAAAACGCAGAAGACATTTTTATTATTAATACTTTTATTACAAATAAACAAGTGTACAATGCGGCGGATTTAATGCCTGAAGCATTTTCTACCAATCACCGACAGTTGATGGAAGAAAAAAAGCAGAAGTAGGCAAGAAACTAGGACACACTAAACAAAGTACACTAAACACCATCTGGATGGCCCAACCAGGTCATCTGACGGACGTTTATCAAAAGGCCATAGGCCATCTTCCGAACAAAGAGTACCAGAAAACGCAGGCAAGTATTTGGCGTAATGCCTGCCAGTGGAAGGTTGCAGGCAAAGCGGCGGTGCACGCTTCGCCCTGCGTAATTATGAGTCAGGCCGGGGTTACGCCGTAGCCCTGTAGCCCTAGCGAAGCCGACTTTACACTGCACGACTCCCACAGACGCACGACACACTGAGATAATTTTATCGAAGCAGTCGATAAATACTCTACTATATGTAGAGTACTCGTTGTTGCTGACCGGCCAATTAACCTTTTTTAATTATTTTACTTCTTTGATAGCGTTTACTATAAAATATCTAATTTTAAAAAATGGGACATTGTCAATGCAATACAAGACAAAAGCTTTACTCAATTTTACGTTTAAAACCACTAGGTATCTCATTTTCTCAATATTAATGACTTATATAATAACTGCTGCTGTGCTGTGGACTTTGATAGTAAAATAAATAAAAATGAAATAACAATGGGGCGACGATACCGCTCAAAGTCGTTCGTTCTAAAGCACCTCACGGCCGATCTTGCCTATTAGTGGCTCGGCAAAAACGTGCGGAAGTCTGCGCCGACTAATTGGACTGTATTGAGACCGCAACAAGACCCGCTCTTGATACGGGCCGAGTGATTTTTAAACTATCTGAAAATAGATGTGCCAACTGGCCTTTTTGGGGAATGTAATTTGGGTTTCCATTGAAACATCTCTTCCAATTCGGTTTGCAGTCCAATTGGGCTGGTGCTTTCTGTATAGCATGTATAACATTTACATACGAGCACATACATTGCTTCTGCATTTCATTGCACAATAGGATACCCTGTGTTGTGGGAACCAGAAAAAACGACATCACAAACATGTAAACGTCCAAGACATGGGTTTTTTTGTGCCCAGCCGGGATTCGAACCCGGAACCTCTTGCATGGTAGGCAGACACGCTACCGCTACGCCACAGAGGTCGTCAAAATAGGTCATTTATGCAATGGATAGAACTCTATTTTTTCGTACATGTAGCTAAAGGCTACTTTCCTCTCTTGGTAAAACTGGCCGCTTCTTGCAGTTCTTTGTTTAAGTGTGGTTTATTTAACCCCAAATAGTTTGATATAATGGTTACACTGCAACGTCAGGAAATTTTATTGCTCTATCATAATCCGCTGCCCACTGTTGGCATCTCTTACAATTCCTTGCCAATCCACGTATCCACGGACGTTCCGCTGCCGGCTCTATCAAGACCATCAATATTTAAAATAAATAAATAGGACTTCATTCACTCACTCACAGTTCAAAATACAGAAGTTTTTACATAAATAAGTACAATTCAAATAGATGCGTGACAATTGCCTATAGGTATTAGATTTGGTGGTCTTAGCGATAAGACCGCCAATTGTATAACATTACTTAGATTTAAGAATCATGGTTGTAATATTTTTCTGGTTGTACAATAAAGTGTTCTCTATCTATTTATTAGGAAACCTGCATCGTCAATTTTGAACGAGAGAGAAGAAAATATTTCTCCTCTTTAATTAACGGTGTTATACAATAGCATTGATTATACTATTTTCATTTTTAATGCACTAACCCGTGCTAAGAAACAAATTTAAAAACCTATTTAGAGGCTAAAAATTTCACCCATGCCGGGATTCGAACCCGCAACCTCTGGCTATCCGTGCCAGCGCTCTACCAATTGAGCCAATGGGCGACTATTTGCATTTGCATGACTCAATAGCATTGAGTCATGCAAATTTACGTTTTGTAGTTAGTGTCCTCAGTAACTCTCTCTGAGGATGTAACTAACATCACGATATGTATTTATGACACTATTGAATCAAAACTATCTCCTCAATTCAACTTTTTTTTATTGTTGTCTTTTTTATGTAGCCTATATACGACCCATTGCGGGGCATAGGCTTCCTCTCATAGAGAGTATGGGCTTAAATATTACGCGTGCCCACCGCGGATTGGTAATTTCAAACACTGAAGATTTGAACACGTCAGACACTCAGGTTGCCTGTACTCAGCTTCACAAAATTACGGCAGTTAGAAAACAAAGTCATTAGTAAAAGCCGGGATTTCAATCCACGACCTCCCAATTTTGATATCGGCTTCTATCTCCCCGCTACCTCTCCCATTCAACCTTCTTTTCTTTATCCCATTAATGACAACTACGTCTAGAAAAACTTAACACCGTCTTGCCCTAGTCGGGTAAAAGTAGAAAGTCAGGTTGACTTCCCAGTGGTTTAGCCTTTACAGTCTCCGGAGGTCGACTCCTAGCCTCTCGCCCCGCCATTGTTGCGTCATTGTCAGTTGAAACAATAGCTGTTCCAACACCTCACAATGGGGTGAGGTGGTGAAAAATTGACGCGTATCGTGCGTGCGTCTCATTTTTTAACAGTCTTAAATAAAAGCGTAGGTTCGAAATTCGAACACACGAATTTCGAACCTACGCTTTTTAACTGTTAGAAAAAATCGATTCATTTTTATATGTGTTTAGCAATACTTATTTACCACGTTGTCTGATTCAATAAATTCCTTTTATCTACTCTGATACTATAATACAAAGATTATAAAACTGAAAACAAAACTCTTATTACAAACATTACGCGTAGGCCAAAAATAAATAAAAAAAAAAAAATATTACGATACAGGTCTTGTATGGACTCCTGTATCATAATATAACTTTTTAATCATAACGATACACCTATACAACCTCCAGGTAGACCAAGAAGGTTGAACCTCTACTTAAAAAAAAAGGTTTCAATGGACGAGTTCGCGGCGACCCAACACGCATGCGCAATCGATGTTTGCGCCTTGGCGCCAACATTTTACAGTTAAAAGAAACTTTTGAATATTTAAACAAAGTTTGGTTCTGCTTAATATTATTTTATGTATATTAGTATGAGAGTAAATAAAGTAGTGTATGACACTGTACATAACTTAGTCTTATAACACTCGTGTGATACTATAAAAAAACTCGCCTACGGCTTGTTTTTTCAAAACAGACTCGTATGTAACCCTTATTATGCAATAGTATACATAAGCTACTATTTTGATTGTAAGCTCCTTGATTCCATTGCAATGTATCCCTGGAGCCCTGTAAGTAATAAGTTAAACAGACGTCTGTGAATGAGACGTCTCAAGTGGACATTCTACGATCAAATAAGTAATGTATTAGCGAACTGCAAGAGGAAAAGCAACCGAAAACATGGTGCGCGCATGCAACTACTCCAAAGGTTGTCTGGAAAAGATCGCTGTTAGCGATGGGATCGCCAATTGTGTAACATTAGTTAGATTTAAGAAATAATGGTTGTATTTTTCTGGTAGAGCACTAAAGTGTTCTCAATCTTTGTATTGTTCTATAACATAACATTTACATACAGGCACATATATTGCTTCTGGCCCCACACTAGGATACCCTGTGTCGTACATAGGTAATAATACCTGTCGTACGTAATATTTATGTGGGAACCAGAAACAACGACATCACAAACATGTAAACATCCAAGAACTGGGGTGTTTTTTTGTTCCCAGCCGGAATGCGAACCCGGAACCTCTTGCATGGTAGGTAGATGCACTACCGCTACGACACAGAGGTCGTCATTCTAACTTATAACTAGTCTTATTAATGTTGTCGAAGCCAAAAAGCATTGTAAGATCTCTGCCTACCCCTGCGAGATACAGGCGTGAGTATACGTATGTATGGATGCAGAACTGGCTACACCAACGTTTGAAAATGAATCCAGCCACCTTTCCCGCTAATGACTAAACAAATCGAGTCAGACGCGCCGACTGTACGTACACACGAGTAAAAAGAAAGCCTGCACTAGGTAGGTCGTTAATTTCGGCTGGTGGGGGGGGCGGGGGGTGATCGTATCGCCCTGATCGAAGCCTCACGGTCTAGACGGCCGACCGGCTGCGGCTTCACTGCCCCGACCAGAGGCAAAATTACGGCTGATTTTCTAAAATAGCTATACGTTGTCTCTGACTAACTGGTAGTGCGTACCGATCGCGTATTCGTTCGGAGTAGATTTAAAGTTCATTGATGGATCAGATTAGCACAGTAAAAAGGAGGCCTATGCCCAGCAGTGGGGTGATGTGGCTGATTATAGATAGATATAGATAGATTTAAAGTTTGATAGACATTCAAAGATTTTCTTTAGTCACATAGTTAGATCGTAAGATAAGATAAAAAGATAAGAATATTCTTTATTGTACACCATAGCACATATTATAAAACATGTAAAGATACAAAGTACAATTGGCGGCCTTATTGCTAAAAGCAATTTCTTCCAGACAACCTTAAGACGGAAAGTTGCTGAAGGAAATAAGGGTACATAAGTACATATCTAACTAATCAGCCCATAAACAGAGCGCCCTGTTGGGCATAGGACTCTTCTCTTTCACGCCAACCCTTCCGGTCCGGTGAAGTAATAGTAACTATTAATAAATATTATTCCAGGTACAATTTACTTGTAATTTGTTCGGAAGAGTCTGATACACAGAACATAAAAAAGAGTAGAAGTAGTGACATGGCCCATTAGTATGTAGACCAGTGTGACCAAACTCGCACATATAAACCAAACGCACACTATGAATGCCAAACTGTCATTGGTAAATAAAAACAATGCCATAAAGGTCTATATCATAAAAGTTCCAGTTAAATATGAACCTTTTAGCGATGTAAACAATGATCAAAATCAATGGACAACAATGAAATTGAGTTTGACAATAACTCTTCTTTTGTAGTACCGCTAATCTACACTAGATGGACCTACCACCGCCTCTGATCTTCGAGAAGTTTTATGTGATAGGCCATGAAGTCGAAAATAGAAAAACAAGTCTCTGATATGTTGCGACTCTGCCGTATTGGTTTCCTTGTTTTTGTCATTACCAATTTAATTTAATAATACAATGAAATACTAATCCAAAGGTTGTCTGGAAGAGACCGTTTTCAGCGATAAGACCGCCAATTGTATAACATTACTTAGATTTAAGAATCATGGTTGTAATATTTTTCTGGTTGTGCAATAAAGGGTTTTCTATCTATCTATCTATCTACTACTTACCGATGAACTGTTTCGGCATGATAGGTAAATTTTAGTCCCCAACTGTTATTTTTACATTCTCACTCATTCAAAATACTCCCTAAAAGGTCATTGAATCTTTCTAATCTAGTCTGATGTGATTCTATTTGGAGCCGTTAGACCTAAAACCACACCGAGACTCTTAAATCTCGAAGTAAACCAGCGTTGTGAACGAGTCGCTAAAGTCGTCAGCTCGAAGCGGGATGAGATTTCAGAAAACTGAAACTAAATTCTGGAAAGAGAGCCGCAGGACGTCTGCCCAGGCAGCGCGTTCAATTCACGTCATTCCACCATTAAGCCCCGTTGCAGGGAATCAATCAATTATTTTTCGCGAAGCGCTGCAGCAAAAAGGCTAGAGCGGTTCGGATATTAAAGCTGCGGAGAAGGATGGAAGCGTTTGGCTAGGTGCACTGAGCGAAAAGACGTGAAAGGTTCACTATGACGAAGATTTTTTACCGGTCATGAACTATGAAGATCTGTATAGGCATAGAGAGATTATACTAATTAAGAAAATTGCCAAAAGATTGTTGGGCAATATTCCCAGATGGCAGACAAAGTGAAAAACGAAGCAATACCACAGATTAGATAATAGTTACTACGTTACTACGTTACTACTCTGACAATACTACAGAGAATGCACTAGGGTTTGAAGCTATTAAAGAACTTAAAGAAAACGGCCTCGGTGGCGCAGCGGTTGGCACGCTGACTGTAAAACCGAAGGTCTCGGGTTCGATCCCCGGCCGCGTCAAACTAGGAAAAGAACTTTTCTAGTTTGTCTCGGGTCTTGGATGTTATCTATGTATTTATTGTATTAAATCTATCGTCGAGTTAGCGCCTGTAACACAAGTCATTTAGTTGTACTTAGTATAGGGCTAACGAGATCTGTGTAATGTGTCCATGAATATTTATTATTATTATTAAAAGAAAATTGTAATAGATTGAGTACTTCTCACAAAGATGCCTTTTTTATTTGTGTCGTTTATAACATTGGAATGAGAATGTAACTGCTGTTACTAAGAAGACTAACGTAGAGACAAATAACAGGTATCGTCGTGCTAACATCACTTTATTGAGCAACTATGTGTTTATTAGACGCGAACATCCTGACAGTTGCTAGTCAGTAGGTATATCTATAAAAGTACTATAAATATACCTACTGACTATAAGTTCGCGAGGAAAAATATCAGTAACTTTAAAACTTCTGGCAGCCAAGACAATGTAAATACTAGAAATGAAAATAAACTTTCGCTCCCACGAAATGTAGGTTGGCAAGTTAATACGTCCCTTTTGGGGCATTGTACACATTTCTACAATAAGATCCCTGAAGACATAATAAGGCTGTTAAACACGGTTTAATTACAGATTATTTAGATGACAATGTTATCTGGAATTAAAGCCAGTGTCAAGTTAAGAGTTTTAGGTTGTAGAATAATGATGTAAACTCTGTTAAATAAGGACTTTGAAAAGACTAACTTTGGAGCGTTTTCGTCCAATTTTTCTCCAAAATTATATAGATTTTAAAATGGACACCTTATTTAAATTGTTACGTTCATTAAGCGGAAGTTTCTGTCCTACTTTGAATAAATCGTTTTTGGAATTTGATTAAGCTCCAGGTCAGTGACTTTCCCATTTGAACCTTTTGAGGCTTCTTGTCTAGGAGTGCTAGGTGCCTTTGACGAAGCGGCCGCGATCAGTCCGCTCTCTTATCGCTTACTTCGCTCGCTTTGAAATGTGAGGCGGCGATTGTGCCGGAGACGTTTCAGAGTGTTCTTTGGAGACGTAATTGCTGTTGCTAGGGCCGATTTGAATTGGAAGCTATTAACTCCGAGATCCGAGTGCGTCTCATCTAGCTTCAGTGGAGACAGGAGTGTAATTTTGAGAAACATTATAGCTCGCAAAATCAATACGAACTCTCCACCCAAATTATGGTGTATACGCATTCCGGAGTGTTTGCTATCGGGCAAAACCATATAAGTGCGATTAGGTGCCAAATTACTAACAGCGACTTGTGCCAGAATAAAAAAGAATGGGTTTCGTACGTACATAATTATAATGAACATTTTGTCTTATATAATTGAGAAGAATGTGTTTTTTTCCGTCACTTCGGGACCCTTAGTGAAAGCCAGACTCACAATTAAGCGATTATTATCAGTTGACTCACCCCTGCGTGCATGCAACGACTTATGAACGTTGATGAAGCTAAGGTGATCTGTTAGGATCGTGGCAAGTGGCAGTCCCTGGTCTCTGCCTACCACTCTGGGATACAGGCGTGAGGTTATGTTATGTTATGTGTGACTTACGCCTGATAACATAAACGTCCAACGGTCGATACAAATATGGAAATAATAAATCTAATTTGGTCTTGTCAAAGTTGAGGTAGATCAAAACGTAGTTCTAATTACAATGTTCAATTTAAAAGTCTGCATAAGCGCTTTCACTTCTCGATACAAAATTTGTAAAACCATGTTATGATCCAGAGTCAGAAATTACTATAATTGTTATTGGCTGTGCAGATTATGTAAGAGTTCATAAATAAGGAATTGTTACCAAGAGAGAAAATTGTACTAGTCGTTTGCCAAAATATGTTATAATTGATTTCATATTTATAACATAAGAAAACACATATCAAAAAATTGTTGTTGAAGACTCAGGTTCGTCTTCCTACAAGCAAATGCAAGCGCCCCAAAATCGCAACCCGAGCGGAACCTCCCACGCTGCACCCGCCAATTTTTCGTCCGTCACTTTACTCGCTTTGTCACCTGCGCCCTGATGACGTAAGTGCTAGATACGCCACCTCCCGCTGCAGGGTGTCTGAAGTGCTGCTGAAGTGGCGCGGGGCATCGATCAACGTCAGCCTCTCGCCGGCCGCTGATGCGATGTACTCGTACTTGCGGTCGCTGTGCTGAAGGCTGCGTTCTGGAAAGCCCGTTGTTCCCTTTATGTCATACCACCTTATGTTACACTAGTCCTAATAGATTGAAAATCATTGGTGTTTGACGAGAATGTTTGGACTGTTATTGCAGCCAAATAGTTCCAGTAGCTACCCAGAAAAAAGGTATTACTAAACTGGAATAGAATGACAGCGATTGGTGACACATGCAAATATTTTTTGTAATAAAATTTGGTAACAGTGGACATGAAGGGTGTAACATTCTGGGATTCTATTCATTTTTAAATTCCAGTACGTTACGGTATAACAGCTGTGTGACATACTGGGAAAATACTAGGTATGTAACAGTCTATCACAACGTGGGATGACGTACCGGGAACAAAGGCGAAACGCTAAAGTAGATGATTTCGCGCGGTCGGTCAGTTTTCTGTCCCGTGACCACGGGTCCACACTTGCTTCACGGACAGCTTTAACAGTTGAATACAGAACGCCGTTGCGGATGGATTTGTAAAAATATTAAACAAAAAGTCACTATCACCTCCAGGCCTATTAGTAGAACCGGAATGTTGTCAAAATTCATTTGTGCTAAGGAGAATTTGACAGACCCGTGCACGCCTATAAGTGCCATCTATGAAATGCTTTGTGAATTTGTGCTGAAAACATTGCCAAGTCGATTAATCCATTGATTAACAAAGTTGACTCTATTCGCTATGTACATCGAATTGTCATACATAATAAATTAGAAAGTGTAGTTTTATGATACTTGGCCTTGTTACTTGTTTTAAGTAGCCCGTGGTTTTTTTTAAATTTAATTTTATTAATAACAATAAAACAACCTTTACATTTTTGGTTTCACTAATTTCGCCAAACTGCAGTGCAGTTTGTTGGCGTTGCGCTCTTATAACTTAAGGCTTAATTTAATGTGTGTTTGTGTGTCTCCACTTCTGTGCAGAGCTTACGGTCCTGGGCCACTTCAGACCACTCCGACACTTATTGGTCGTGTGACCTCCTGTTATTAAACGAATGGTTTCCTATTGGGTAACTGTATGGGTGATTTTAATCATGCACTGGCCGGCCGGTAGCTAATATATCTTCTCTTCTTTCTAATATAAAAATGAATCCCTGAATGTATTGGTAAGCACAAATCTCGAGAGCAGCTGAACCGATTTCGCTAATTCTTTTTTTAGAATATTCCTTGAAGTACGAGGATGGTTCTTACGGCGAGAAAAATAAAAAAAATAAAGATTCGACTGATAGGCGGCACGAAGTTCGCTGGGTCAGGTAGTTCATAATATATTTAAGACAAGGTAAGATAAGAATATTTTTTGTTGTACACTAGAGCATTATAAAACATGTAAAGATACAGAGTATAATTGGTGGCCTTATTGCTAAAAGCAATTTCTTCCAGACAGCCTTGTGACGGAAAGTTGCTGAAGGGAATAAGAGAAGGGTAGTCTTTACTACTTGATGTGGTGTCATTACGGTTATCTTCTGATGTAAAACCGTCCATTTGCTGTATTACACACATAACATTGCAATATTACCGTTCTCGCCTGTATCCCGGAAAGTAGGGAGGGAACCAGAGTTAGCCACACGCCACGATCGCGGTGATCCTAATGTCAACTACCTTTTTTCTTTTGTACTACTTCACGAATATTATAAACATCTCCATTATCAAACTGGTCTTTATATATTGAAGAGACTAACGCTTGTTACGCCGTGAACCTGGCACTCGACGTGGGATACCAGTCTAACTTAACCAATGAAGTTTCAAGCTCAAAATATTATTAAGTAACCGTACGGTTCACGACTTGTAAACCAATCAATTAATTAGCCCATATTCGTCCACCGCTGGCCATATGTCCCATCAAGGCACGTCACTTCTTTCAATCCCCGGCCATCCTCATCCAGCCGCTGCCAGCAATCCGCCTCAGATCGTAGGTGAAGCAAGCCAGTATGCACCAGACAAATTTAACTACTTAAGTTGCAGTCAGTATATTATTATACTCACTCTTACGAGTAAGTATACTTACGAGTAACTACTAGTGTACCAAAATGTACTTACCCGTAAAGGCGCGTTTTAAATTTCGGCGCCCTTTAAAATTCAATAATGAACCTGCTCAGTTGATCGAAGGCTGTAGAGAGGTGTAGGTAAGCCAAAGACTACGTATAAGCTGGTAAGGTTGTTTGGCAGGCGAGGGGGTGGGGCGGGCGCCGGGGGGACGCCGGCGCGTCGCTGCGAACAAAGCCTTCCGTGAAAGCCTTCGGACTTTGATAGATGCGATAAGACCAGATGCTGGAAGCTGCTAGCACTATACTAGCCAACGGTTTTCCTTTAAAATATTGCCCGTTTTAATATTAATAACATTTTTCGTCGGTTAGGTGCGCTTGATAGTTGGACGGGTAATGTATCAAAGGGAAACGTGCATAAATTACGTGCTCGAAAAGTTTTATTACTGCCGTTAGCTATAAGGTTCGACCGGGAAGTGCGCTTTGCGTGATGAATGACGTGCGGTAGTTCCAAAACCTGAGATTGCTAATCAGTCATATAGTTGAGACCTTGTACGTAGTACTGGGGTGGTAGGTACCGAACGCAAAGGTGCGTGAAAACCTCAGACTCTTGGTTTCCCTAAAGATTTTCTTGGTATTGTTGCTAGTAGTTCACAGACATACGTAACATAGAAAACATTATCACTGGTACAGCCCAGAATCGAGTCCAGGAGTCTTCGAATTTGAGCCAAACATTCTACTGTTGACGCGCTACGACCGTTTCAATTGCGTGACGACATTGTAAGCGATTAAATAAAAGGCATTAGCTCCCTAGCAATTTCTCTTGAAGCGAGAATAGTTCTGCTCACGAATTTGTTCGCGTGGGATTTGGAAAAATTTGCTTTGTCACTCTCCGACCCATAAACTGTTCCAGGCAACAAAATCACATCAATCCGTTGCTCCGTTATTGCCTGAAAGAAGGTCATACCAACAGCATATCTTGGCATTTATGTGTAGTGAAATCCCACATTCTACATTGGACTCTTTTACAACAAAATAGCTACATGCAACAAAGAGAAGGTCAACTGGAAAATTCATCAATCTTCTCGTGATGGAATCTCGCATTTCTTTTCGTAAAAAGCTGCATGCACTTGCATGTCTGAAAAAGAAATCAGTCTATCCCTCGCTCAATCTATCTTCGGGAATCACTAAGGCCGAAACAGGCAAGTCTGAATCAATGTGAGTGCACGAAATTCATTCCCATCGATTACCTAAAGCTCGATAGGACAGACACGAAACTGCAGGCTCGCCGCAGCCTTGCTGTAAGGAGGTTACAGTCACGCAAAACCCTTATACCAAATGAGGTCAAGACACGTATGCAGCCCCTTGACTCGACCCTTGTTCAGTTAGCTAACTTGCGGTAAATTTAGTACATTTGTTTAATAATTTTGCCAATATTAACCTTTTTATTGATATTGGTCACTTTATTGATTCTTTATTGTACTTTAAATAAAAAAATAAATTTTTACATAGACAGAAGTAATATTAACGACTTTATAGACCAACTTATTTCTACATAAATTTCTTTCAGTCAGCCATACATATCCGTCGTGAAACAGTACTTTTACAGCATTTCTACTGTAAAAAAGGTCGACTGTCAAATGTTTGTCGGCTATTATTATTTTGCTATAAAAAACGATATTTTTATTATAGTCCGATATACTACACTTGGCAGTTAGTTGAACCTGTCACAAATTTATCGTATAAGGTAAGATTTGTCGATTTGAAACTAAACTCTTTTTTTTGTTGCTGTGTGGTGTTGGCCTAGAGAATAGCACCAACCCAAATTCTTCCCGCGGGTTTCGTAAAAGGCGACTAAGGGACACACACCGGGGGCAGCGCCCCCAGCAGTACAATTCCACCAAACTGCGATTCCCAACCGGATGCCTAGCGTGGGGATTATGGACACTACCCCGCAATGATGGCACAACCTTGCGCTATGGCGCTCATTAGGTAAGGGCTATATCCAGCAGTGGACTAATATAGCTTGAAGAAGAAGAAGATTGAAACTTGACACTGAGAATTCCAATAGAAACTTAAAAAAGAAACCAAAAGATGTATTTTTTACTTACTGTAATCTGTTAAGTCATAAAATAGAAGCGGTTCATGTTTCGCATTAATAAAAACACGCTAAAACTTTCATTCGTAATATGGTACACCCAAATGCGATGAAACAACAGGCCGAAGCTGTTTACGGAGTTAGCCAACTTTACCTCCTTAGACGTGGCGCTGCGGCCGCCTGGCGCGTAGTGCTGCAAATGCATTTTCTTATAATTCAGAGGCGTCACGTACTGGCCGGGGGCGGTCGGGCGGCGGGGGCGGTCGCCGACGATACTGCAGCCACGTCCCTTTGTCTCACCTCCCGCACCTTGCGCCTTGCAGCAGAGCAAGAAAATTGTTTTCAATCAGCCGCCGATCCGACGTTACAGACAGGTCTCTTTAAATACCGTCACATGTTTTTCGTGAACCGTGAACAAAAACACTTATTATTACTTACAACCCATGCTTATACTACCTCACTATATCAACCTTATCGCGTATGCTGTAAGTGTGAGTTTCAAACTAAGCTCGACTTCCACATTATACCGAACTCTAGGCTTCAGTGGAAGGAATCTCAAGCTATTTCCCAGAGAAGGAGATAGGAAGGAGGATATGGGAATAGGATTATCACCGTGCTCAATGGGTGCGATTGGGCTGCATAGAACGCGCCGAATAATGTAGTGTAGATAGAGCGCTCTACGTTAATTTCCTAAACGCAATCTCATTTGTGACACATCACTTTGAAGTGAAAATCCCGATGAAAACTTTGCTAAGAAATATTTTCCACTCAGGCAAAAGTATCTATTACATTATTTAGAAAAGCTATTAGTTAGTCTACCGAAAATACAGGTGCACTATTGTTCGATATTATTTAACTTTACGTAGACAGAGCTGTCACGATGGCTTAGCTGTGACTCACCTAAGCTCGCACAGAAATACCTACTGTCGCATCTGTCACATAAACAGCGGGGTAATATTATATTTGAGCTGTGTAGCAGCGTGCCCCCCCAGCCTAGCCTATGCACCCCCTCTTCCCAGGGTGCGGCCCCGGGGGGCGGACTGACGTTGATCGATGTAAGTCTTGCGCCTGAGGTTGCACCCGGCGTAATTCATTAAACGCTGAAACTGCACCGGATTTTGTGGATTAAACGATTTCTCTGGAGGCTGCCCCGGCCTTTCTACTCACGACTTCAGTACCACTGGTTATTGGAGCTACTTGTTAAGTGGATTTGTTTTAGTTGGTAGTGAAAATGGAGCTTTTTATTCTCTACTTGGCCGGTTTTTCTGTCCTCTGTCGTCCTTACCTAATCCAGCGGTGGCAGCAGAGCGGTTGAAGGCCGACGTCACATCCGAGGGGTTGTGGGTTCGAATCCTGCCGTCTACCAATGACTTTGTTTTTTAAGTTACGTAAGTTTGTGAATCCAATATAGGTAACAATATCTATGAAAGAAAACATCGTTGGGAAACCTGAGTGTATGTAAAGAGTTAAGTTTATCTATATCAGAGCTTCAAATTGCCATTCAGCTAATACTCTCTCTTTGAGAGAAAGCCTGTGCCCTGCGGTGGGACGTATGTAATACTATCTGTTTCACAAAGTAACAACTTCAATAAGTTTTGGAACTTAATGAAGTTAAGTTCATTAAGTTTTGGAACAAAACTTATTGAAGTTGTTCTTTTTTACTTCGTTAAAGTCAACGTTGTTTCGTTGTTACTTACAAAGTTTTCCTTTTATAGGTTGGTTGGTTTTTCTTTTAACTTCTGTATTATAAATATTATGTGCTACTGTAAAATTTTTGACTTTGACTTACAAGGGTTCCGAGTTGACAACGGAACTCTAGAAACGCTTATACTACATCGAGACGTTGTAGATGTCTTCCGTCGTCCACTCCAGAGTAGAGGCGCAGTTCGGTGCGCGCGTATCTTTATAATTCCGTAGATAAAGCGTGGCCCCACAAATTACTTAGCGTTGCACTTTCTTTGCGGTCTCTGCGGTCACGGGGGAGGGAAAATGTTTAATTTTCTTTCAGACGAATGGGCGTTGTGCCTCGAGCTACACTTTGATTTGCATAGTTAAATCAGACTATCATCAAAAACACCTTTTGTGAAAAGCTTATGCTACGACAAAAGAATACAAATAACAAAAGCGTTGGAAAGCACTGAATGTTATAGGTTTTACAGCGATGTTTGAGGTGAAAGCGCTTTATAATACGGCATTTAGAAGGCAAGCTTGTCAATCTTTGAAATCGGCGTTTTCAACAATTTTTTTATAACAATTTTCTAGCTAATATTTAAAGGGCGTTTTGGTCGCGAATTAGAACATTGGCACTAAATAGTTTCTTCAATTACTTCAAATAATTTTAGACAAACCATATTTGCACGAAAATATTATATAATAATATATATGTTTCGAGCGTCTTATAGTAGACAGTAACCACCTGAATTGTTATTTTTCTTGTTTGCTTAAAATTTATAATTTGATGTAAATAATTTTTATTCAAATATTTTTTAATGCCACGATACTTTGTACCGCATAAGCAAAGCGCTATTTGGTTTGACAGCGTTAAAATAGCGATTAACTACATAAATGTCAAACTATTAGTTTTAAGTCGTTAATATTGAGACAAATGAAACTTTAAAATAAAAAGTACACGGGACCGGCGTGCATGCAACGACTTATGAACGTTGATGAAGCGAAGGTGATCTGTCAGGATCGGGGCAAGTGGCAGTCCCTGGTCTCAGCATATCCTTCTGTGATACAGGGTTATGTATGTATGTAAGTGAAACATTAATTTAAAATATTGCCAACGATTTCAAATAAACCCTGCCCATATTACTTCACTACTGAACCAAAACGAGTATCTGTCTCTATAAATGAAACTAGTAAAATCACCCAGTGCATGCAAGCCTAAAATCTCCAGCGCTCCGGCGCCGCAGCTCCGGGGACGGTTTCTTGCTGCATTGCTGCATCAATCAACGTCCTCAGCGCTGCAGCGGAGATGGACGAGCAAGGAGATTACGCCGGGAAAAAGGGCGCCCGAGCTGCTTGCCGCCATTGGGAAAATGCCGCGGATAATGTTGACTTATTATGATGAGACAACTTGCTTGACAGAATGTGGTGAGGGTTGGGAGAACCGTAACAGACTCTAAGAGCGAATTACAAACTTAACGACATATGTCTCCATATTGTTATTTAAAAGACGGTGTTGTGACATTTAAATTATAAATAAAGTCATTGTTTTATTTATTTTCCCCTTGTATATCCCCAGTGCTGGGGAACGGGTCTCTTTCTGCATCGCAGGAAGATTAGGCCACGGGAGCCAAGTCCGGATTGGTGGAGGATTGTAAGACAGTGGCGGGCCTTACTGTCAGAAGTTATCAATCCGCCCGTAAGGCCTCTGACATGGCTTAACGACTGCCATTATATGACAGCGGGCACCAACCTTTATTTTTTATTTATTTAGTAATCCAACAGGCGCCTAAATTTATAAAGTACATTAAATTTAAATTTACTTAAACTTGACCCGAAGACAATAATAAAAATAGCATTTTACATTGAAATTTGTTGAGCATCGTACGTTACTTTTCCATTTATGAAATTTAATAAAACTTTACATCTGCAATACTATAACTGTTCATTTTACACTAGACATTGACATAAACTACATTATAAGATTTAGACCTAATTTGAAAACTGACAATACGTATTAAAAATAATTTCTATAAAAAGAAAAACTAAACAATAAAAAAAGGTCTGTCGCCAACGACATTCAACAAACGAAATAACTTTTGGTATAAGAAAAAACACTATTTAGTATTAAGCCCGCCAATTGAACAATCTTTACTGGTACAATAAAGAATTTAATAATATATTCTTTTTTAATGCACTAACCCGTACTAAGGACAATTTTAAAAACCTATTTAGAGGCTAAGAATTCCACCCATACCGGGACTCGAACGCGCGACCTACCTGGCACGGTTAGCCAGATGTCGTGGGTTCGAGTCCCGGCATGGGTGGAATTTTTAGCCTCTTAATAGGTTTTTAAAACTGAATTATAATAACTTAAGCAGTTAGACTATCAGAATATCTCAGGAACAGACCTCCACTATCACAATACTCTATAAGCTCCGGCCTTTAAACGCATTTAAGCCGTCACGTCTCCACGAAGTACCGTTGACAACACATGTCTCTTTACATTTTAGTTGCAAAGCCACCCGTAACGTTACTGAGTAGAATTCATACTTGTTAAGGTTGATAATATGCCGGCGATTGTATCCAAACAAGGTTCAGCACTGAGGAACGCGAGAGCCGCAAATATAATTTGACTCGTTGATGCCGCGTCCCGGTGGATTGTCGGCGTCTTAAGGCCTAAGCTAATTCATATCGATTTCCTTGCTCAACCATTTTAATAAAATTAATATGTATACAAGACTATGTGGGCGAGACGCCGATCATAGAACCAAGAATAAAAATAAAATTTATAAAAAAATATTTTCAATGATAAAGTTTAACATTTTACACTAAGGGCTGACTTTTCAATCTTCGGATAAAGCTTATTCTTCGAATATTATATTAAACAACCAACTCAAAAATGTGTTCTAATTGCCTTTCTTTCGTTGTTTCACGGTGATTTTTATGTTATCGTGTAATACTTTATTGGAAGGATAAGTTTTATCCGAGGATTGAAAAATCAGCCCTTAATCTATAGTATAAAAATTAATCGCTGAATGTGTTGGTAAGGGCAGATCTCGAGAGCAGCTGAACCGATTTCACAAATTTTTTTTTTGGAATATTCCTTGAAGTACGAGGTTGGTTCTTACGTAGAGAAATATGAAAAAAAAATAAAGAATCGACTATTAGGCGGTGCGAAGTTCGCTGGGTCAGCTAGTTTTACAGAAAATTGTCTAGCGTAAGTAAATGTAGACTAAGATTACTTCATCATCATCAGCATTTTGACGTCCACTGCAAAACATAGGCCTCATGGTCTTCCAAGCTTCACGGTCTTGTGTCATCCGCATCCAGCAATTCTCCGTCACCGTAACCGTGTCATCCGCATCCAGCAATTCTGCGTCACCGCAACCGTGTCATCCGCATCCAGCGATTCTCCGTCACCGTAACGGTGTCATCCGCATCCAGCAATTCTGCGTCACCGTAACCGTGTCATCCGCATCCAGCGATTCTCCGTCACTGTAACCATGTCATCCGCATCCAGCGATTCTCCGTCACCGTAACCGTGTCATCCGCATCCAACAATTCTCTGTCACTGTAACCATGTCATCCGCATCCAGCGATTCTCCGTCACTGTAACCATTTCATCCGCATCCAGCGATTCTCCGTCACCGTAACCGTGTCATCCGCATCCAGCAATTCTCCGTCACCGTAACCGTGTCATCCGCATCCAGCGATTCTCCGTCACTGTAACCATGTCATCCGCATCCAGCAATTCTCCGTCACCGTAACCAGGTTGACAGACCAGGGGGGTGAGTCTAAAATTGATATTTGTTCAATAGAGTCATATTAGTCCGGTAATGGTCGTTTCATTCACACTATCGGTAGTCTTGTACCCAATCGCATGCAATGGTATAACCCGTACTACTTAACTCGGCGCCTCTCGCGATTCGATCTTCTTCGCGAGAGATGCCTATTAAATTTGCGCGGGATAAACTCTGGAATGACATTGTAATGCTATTGCTTTGTACTCGTAGATTACCAAATTGACGCAAATATTAACCATGGTTGTGCTTATTTCATTCTATTAAAAAACTATGTAAGAAAGAGACTCTAGTGCCAGATTACTTACTTTAATATAATTCTATATCTTAGGCTAATTTACGAAAAAAAAAACCGTCCAAAAGGTCAAAAATTATATTCTGAGCAAGTCGTCTAAATATTGTTGATTCTTCAATTTAAAGTAAGATCAATAATGATATAGGACTAATCTATAGCACGTTCTGTGTAGATGGACCTTTATTCTGCTAACTTGACATTACGATGCAATGCTACACCGTGACGTATTTAACATACATTGCTGCGAACGAAGAGGAGATTGAGTGAGCAGGGTGTGAAGTGCCGTAGTTTATGCTAATTGGTTTTTGTACTAGTTTGGTACTGCCGAGTAGAAAGAGACTGGACAAATATTTGTTTCACACTTTTATAATAAAGCCGTAAATAATAATTTTATAGTTTAAATTATCCTAACCATCGTCAACCCATTATGAATAACTGTATTGTCACTGAATTTGAAATACAGCTGAAATTTATAGAGACTGAGCGAAAACACCAGTATTAATTATAAATTTGGTAAGGTTAACTTAGTAACCAGATCTATGTAGTTTTTATAATTGTAAGATTAGGTTACGGGGCTGACATGCCCATTCTGGCAACAAAGCCCCGAAATAAAATATCCTTTAAGAGCGCTTTCACATATAGGCGTTTTTGCGCGACTGTAGCGCTTCTAAGTTGCATTGCAGTAACGCGACTCGTAATCCATACATATTTGCTGCAACTAGTTCATAGTCAGAAACAGCCGTGAGCAATGCAACAGCAATGACCGTCACTGTCACTATCGATATCAACCCTTTATATGTCCCCACTGTTGGGTCACGGGGCCATGTCCGGTTTGGTGGAGGATTGTAAGACAGTGGCGGGTCTTACTGTCAGATGTTATCAAGCCGCCTATCAGGACTCCGATATGGCTTAACGAATGCCATAACATGACAGCCGGCACCAACGGCTTAACGTGTCTTGCGAAGCACGGAAGCGTTCGAAAAAAATGCCACAAGCGGTAGTCACGGGAGGTCACCCATCCAGTACCTGACCGCGCCTGTTGTTGCTTAACCCAAGTGATTGATTTCAACCACTCGGATCCGCTAGGCCACGAGCGCTTCACTATAATGACGGTCATTGTTTTAGCATCCATTGACTTCTAGAAGCTGAACCCAATGTTTGACAAGGGCTTGAAAAGGTTGTCTGCGTTACGGTTCAAACTCAAATAACAGTTTAGAACGTTCTGCAAATCTTACCTTGTCTCTGTTTAGCTACCTCAGTGACTTTATCAAACATCGGATCGCCCTATTTACAGTAGAGAGTTATATCTAACAGAAGGCACTGTTGCTATCTGTAGGGAATAGCCCCCTTATTCATAATAGTCTGCTAACTTAAAGCATTGCTAATTTTCACTCTGTCTTCTTCTATTGACCTAAGTCAGAATGAAAACGAACACTCTTTAGCAGAAGTCTAACACTAAGAATAAAATCAAATCTTATTATTTTTGCTGGTGACCTGCGTGTCTAAGGTTTACACACTCCTCAGCGCCTTGAATTGCCGATCTGCAGTGGGCACACACGGTGATTAATCCCACGTTGTGAGTGAAGGCTTGTGCCCTGTAGGACGTATATGGCTGCTTATGTAAGATGGCGCTCAAGGAGTTAGTTTAAGTTAGTTGCAGCTGAGATTTTCGCACTTAGCCTCATAGTTGGGCCATGGTACCTACGTAGTTGGGGTGCGATGCCAGATTACCTTCCCGTGTGCCCTTCCGCTTCCGTTCCTACTGATTCATCTTGAACCAGTGGGAAGGGTAAGTGGCAAGGGCCGGTGCACCCTGGGCGCTGGTCAGTAACTTCTCTTTATGGGATCTTGCTGGTCAGCGGCGAAAAATCTGGCGGGAGGGGTCGCGTGGGCCCTGTTTCACTTTGTGGAGCGGGACCCAGGCGACCAACCGAATGAAGGACTGACTGGGGGGGCGCCGCTGCGCGGAAGCACGCGCGCCTCGTACCAGTCGGACCAGAGTGGCCGCCGGGACGCGGAGGGTCGGGGGACCCTCCACCTCCATCACGGCGGGCCGGAAGGCGCCCTTGCGTGTTCCGAGGGTGCCTTCTGGCACGGAGGGGGCCCGCGCGGTCGCTCACCGCCTTCTCTGCTTTCAGAGAAGTGCTGGTGGGCGACGTGACGGGCCTCACGTGTGGGGCGTGTGGGGACCGGGGCGCTTTGGCCCCCACGCGCCTCAACGAGGAGGTGCGCCGCCCTCCCCGTCTCATCGACCGGGTTGCGATGGGATGGAGGGGGCGGCGCGTTAGGGCGTATGGGGGCCAAGATCATACGCACTTGGCCCCTATGCGCTCCAACGAAGAGATGCGGCGTTTTCTAGCCCCGTCGTCGAGCACCGACGGGGCAGAAGCGCCGCCGAAGGAGTGCCCGAAAGGGCGCCCGCAGACGGGGTCGCGGAAGTGTGCGCAAGCGTCCCCGTGGCCCCGTCCTTTGCGGCGCGGAGGAACACCCCAGGAGTTTTAGTCGGTATACCGCCCTTTTCAGGGCGGGGAGTCCGACATAACCACTGTGCTCCCCCGAGCCGGTGGTACCCGTAATTGGGGTTTCTCCTGAGTGAAAAAAAAAAAAATGGTACCTACGTAGTTAGCTCTGTGCTGTCTGGTGTCGGCTTAGAGAATAGCACCAACCCAAATTCTTCCCGCGGGTGTCGTAAAAGGTGACTAAGGGACACAAACCGGGGGGTGGGCAGCAGCGCCCCCTGCAGTACAATTCCAGCAAACTGCGATCCCCAACCCGCATGCCCAGCGTGGGGATTATGGGCATTACCCCCCAATGATGGCACAACTTTGCGCGATGGCGCTCATTATGGGAGGGCTATGTCCAGCAGTGGACTAATACAGCCTGAAGAAGAAGTAAGCTCTGAGGTAAGTTATCATTTGAGACACTCTAGGGTGTCCTCACGATCTTTTCCTTTATACTATTGGCGAGTGGTAATGTTACTATAACTATAGAGATGTAGATAGTTTTGTCCGTTACATTGCATTGCATTACATTAGAGTCAATGAAGAGATTTATCTCTTTTGCAAATTCTCGCAGGATAAATACGACGACTTTTCAATAGAAGTTTCAAGTAGCAAGGAGGTTGCATACTTTTTTGCAGGTGCAAACAGTCAAGTCTTACTTTAATCTGCGTTTAGTAATACTTGTACGCCCCATAGGTATCTTACCCACGAGTACTTAATCCCATAGACTTGAGAATTCTAGCAAAGACGACGTCATTTTACATGCGTCTCTGCTCAGTCACGTTACGTGCGATTTTGCAATGAACATGTAAAAGTCGATCACCTGACGACTGTATCTAAATACCGTTTTCAATAAGTTTGCGCATGTAGATGATAAAAACATGACAATCATAAAACGTTCGACACGTTAACTATTACAATGAGGCAATAACTTTTTTAAATAGTAGGTACCTTCAGTACACGCAAGGGGCTTTACACGAACTGCCTAGAAGTGTGGCAATGTGATGAGATGTTACCATAAAGTTTTATTGTCGACACGTGTAAAGTAATAGTCATACATGAGGCAGATGGATTCAGAAGAGCGATTCATTGAGGAGGTTTTAGAGAAGATTGCTGGTAGGTGCATTACAAGGAGCTGGCAATTTGAAGGTCAAGATCTAAAATAATCCTTAAACCTATGAGATTAGAGACAATGTAGTACAGCTTGGTGACAGCTGGTCTGTCTGCATACACACACACACATACTCACACTCACACACATACATACACATACGCATACGCACACGCACACGCCCACGCACACGCACACGCACACGCACACGCACACGCACACGCACACGCACACGCACACGCACACGCACACGCACACGCACACGCACACGCACACGCACACGCATACGCATACCAGAGACCAGGGTTTGCCACTTCTACGATCTTTACAGATCTTCACCGCCTCTACAATAACAATCCATAATTAAATTTTTTATCACAGGCCTTCTCGTAGAGAGAGCAGCGGCTAGATTTCATTAGCTGCACCTCAGATAGCGAGTGACATTGCTTGGCACTATAACTTCACACATGTACTTAACTTCTAAAACAAAGTCAGTGTTGTGTTAACCCGAAAATTATTATATTTCGAAAATATTAATCGGTTGCAAACTCATAAAACAAAAGTCCCAGTATAACACAAACTCTACTTTAAATGCGCAATTCTTAAGGAATTGCGATTTTCGCACGCATATTTTAAGTTAAATCCTCTGTCGATTGTAGATAGAGCGATAGTAGCGGAGCAGTAGAACGCCGCTTCTCAATCGGGAGGGCGTGGTTTTCAATCCCAGCATTTACAATACCATACATTGACTTTGTTTTCAAACTTATGATTTGTCAATTATAGTAGCTTGCTATTAGATTTGAGAGGAAATTATCGTGAGGAAATCCTAGTGTCTGAAATGTTGACATATAACCCAGCACTTATTACATGCAATGGCCCAACTATGAGGCTAAGTGCAGAAACCTCAGGTCTAACTAACCGTCGATGGTTTTCCTCGAGGAACTAAAGAAAGAAGAGGAACTATAGGGGACACCGCCGTACTTGTTTCCTCGTTTCCTTGCCAAAGCACAGGATTTAGTTATTAGGACAAGTGTATTGTGTTAGTTATTATGCGCCACGTACTTCTGTGCCTCTCTACTTTTTCAAATCACCGGACGACATAACGAACAGCTGTTACATTGTGCAGTTGTGAGGCCGCTGCAGCAGTGACTGACCTAGCAAGGTTGCGCTGAAGATAATCGTGTACCGCACCTTTCATGGCTAAGGAAACATACGTGATAGACATTGACAATGGAAAATAATACAAGGGCCACGGCCACTGCGTTTTCCGCAAGAGTCTATGTCAATTAGCTATCATTTCATCGACACACTCTTGCTTACATACCGTCGTTCATATTGCAATATGTCATATGAGACAAAAACATAATTTTCGTTTTTTCATCTCTATTGAAGGAAAACTTGATTCAGAATGTTAGTGTGTGTAAGACATTATAATATCTTATACACACTAACACACACGGATGTCGCTGCCTGTACGTAATACAGAGAATAGTGTAAAGAGGTTCGAAATTTCACTGATGCCGGTGAGTGGGCGACTCACCGGCATCAGTGAAATTTCGAACCTCTTGGCTCAATTGGTAGAGCGCTGGCACGGATAGCCAGAGGTTGCGGGTTCGAATCCCGGCATGGGTGAAATTTTTAGCCTCTAAATAAGTTTTTAAGACATAATCTCAGGCGTAGTTAAAGATTATGATGTCTTGCTATCCTTGTAACTTTTAATTTTTTTTTACATATTTGTTGAAGAAACCTAAATATTTTTTTGACATGGGTCATTTTGCAATGTGAAAGACGTTATTTTCTTGACTAATCGGTTTTTTGTGGCTTATTGATCAATACAAAACAATATCTAATATGGAAATAGCGAGATACGAGTATAGGAACTTTATTCTCGCTTAAAACAATGAGATGCTCAGAGTTTTGGACAGATGAGTCAATGTTACATTGTACTTTAACATTAAGCAAACAGAATGTCAATTCTATACGTTGAAATACATTGAATGGAATTGAATTGAATCGAACCAGAGATTTGTCAAAGTAAGGATTACGTACTCAGACGTTAAGGAGTTTTTAATACAGTTGCTCAAAAAGTGGCGTATTACAGGGACGTATAGCGTGCGGGATGGGGGCTATTACACACGCGTGCTTTTTTTAAATTTACCGCACTCGTGCCTTTTCTTTCCCAACTGTCAAAATAATGTCTATCAAAAAGAAAAACCAACCATGAAGTTTTTACTAAAAAAATTCATAGAAGTTTTTATGAGCTACTAATTTGTTTCAATATCAGATTTAATGATTTGATTGAAAGAGTTAAGTTAGGTTTCATTTCATTTCATCTCATTAAATTTAATTTTCATTTCATATCAATAAAAAAATTCTACTGAAGACTTGGCTGTATGCGCTTTTAGTATAGTTCCTTTTGTCTACTAGAATGGGTGAAGAAAAGAAATCTCTGCTTATATTTTTTTACGGTTGGCGCCATTTACCAAATATTTTTTCTTTATTAAATTGCTTATTTTCTTCGCAACTGTATTAAAAATAGTCGTTCAGTACACGTGCGGAACCGTCATTGCAACTTGTTCCGACTGTCAACCCTCGCCTTCGGCTGCGCCTCGGCTCGGGTAGACATTTCTCGGAACTCTTTGCAATTACAGCCTTTCCGCACTTGCAATGATATATACTATTTTACCATCATCATCATCTTCATCTGTCACCATCATCTGTCTATCATTAAACAGAAATAAAGAAATGTTTCAGCGTCAAACATTTATATTCTGATAATTTGCCCAGTGGAGTTTGAGTTTGAAGTAGAGAAAAGGTAGCGAAAGAAAACCATTAGTTGTTACAAGTCCATACCTAACAAGATACCATGAGTGTAATCACAATTGAGAGTTCCTGGTGTGCTACGCCACATTCCATATTCACACACTGGCTTTTTATAAGGAATCCGACGAAACTCTACAATTACGTAGCCCGTTATATTGATTCTCAGTAGCTAATTAGTGATTTGCATACGGAGCTCTACACAATATTATGGCCAATTAGTTTTCCCCGCTCTATTTCATTCAATTAGTCTACTTACGAAAAAAATATCCGTTTCATTCATTCGGGCTTCTACTCGCTACAATAGCGGCATTTAATAGCAAAGACACATTAGAAATAAGATATACCCGTGACATCTTTTGCGTGATTTCGATAAAATATATCTTAATATTTAATATATCATTAACGGTCTATTTATGTGTCGATTATATTATTGTAATTTTAAATTTATTTCTTCTTCTTCTTATTCAGGCTATATTATGTAGTCCACTGCTGAACATAGCCCTCCCCTAATGAGCGCCACAGCGCTCTGTCTTCAGCTAGCCGCATCCAGCATCTGCCGGCAGTTTTTCGCAGATCGTCATCCCACCTGGTCAGAGGCCGTCCTACACTACGTTTGCCGAGTCGCGGCCTCCACTCAAGGACACGTTTACTCCAACGGTTGTCGGTTCTTCGCGAGATATGGCCAGCCCACTGCCACTTCAGCTTGCTGATTCTCTGAGCTATGTCGTTAACTTTGGGTCTGTTAAATTTATTTAGTTTTTCGTTTTTTCCTCGTGGAATCTTTAGGTAGCATTAGATGACGGATGTCGTCGATAGATGGCAGTCGCTAAGCCAAGTCAGAGGGGGCATGAACACTTATAACAGTAAGCCACTAGTCTTGCAAGGCTCCACCAATCCGGACTTTGCCACCGTGGTGGAGTATGGCCTATACCTTCCGTAGGGAAGAGACCCGTGCCCCTCGGTGGCGATATAATGGGTTTTATAATAAATATTAACAATATGTAGAGACATAATATGCAAAAGGATATTTTAATAATGTTTCGGTTAGCTTATTCTGGTATTTATTTATTGAAAAGCGTGAGTATTTTATTTAACGAATATGTTTAACAAAATATGTTCTTTAGGTATATGTACATTATGCTAATACCTCAGTCAGTTATAAAAAAAACCCTTATCATATACCATGTACCTACCATTAGTTTATTAGCAGATAAACTAGAACGTGTCTAGGAATATTTAAGGCGATAAGAAAACTTACATTTTGTTACTACTAGCCGCAACATATCTACCCCTAAAGATCTACCGAAGTCTTCAGGTCCCATTGACCGAATGCAGCGGCTATTGCATTTCCAAGTAGCAGCTCTGATTTACCGCACTATTCCGAGACAAGTATTGCTATTTGTTCACCATTAGCCCCGGTCTAAGATAGGGACTAATAGCCGAAACTGCGCAGTCGGTGGATTAAACTCAGCTTAAACTGTGTCCGATCGTAGATGTTTATCGCCTAATAGGTACGGTTGGCAATACCGGAAGGCTGAAAGCTTTTGTGGAATCTTAAATCTTTTTGGTGTTTATAATAAATAGATATATAGTGAACACTTTATTGTACATAAAAATGGAAATTACACAGATATTTCTAAACCTAAGAGTACAGACGTGAGAGCGGCCTTATCACTAAAAGTGATCCCTTCCAGACAACCTTTGGATAGACTGGACTTATATATTGGAGAAAGAATTAGATGTACAAACATACAAGATTATTACAAAGGTAAATGAATCATGCCTTAACAACAGTGTACATATACTCGTAGTTATCAACAGATACATACAAATAATTTACATATAAGTAAATACATGAACACTGAACAAAATATACCTATTGAAAGGACATATAAACACAAACAACAGCAGATCAATATTACAGATTACTACAGTCATAATAATATAATAATATTGGCCTTTTTGCATCTACTTAATGAGATGATTTATACAGCGTTCAGTGGTATCTTCACTCACACTAGATGGGTGAAGGGACCACTCCGACGCTGTAGTGCCTGGGACATGGTTTTATAGATGGTGTAGGCTTGCCCAGCACCTATACCACCCTGACAGCTTAGTCGGCCTAGCCCACAGGAAAGACTAGTCAATACGTGCGGAGCCAACCAAGCCGCGGGTTTCCTCACGATGTTTTCCTTCACCGTTAGCGTGTGGTATTGCGACTACAAATTCGCAAATGTACGTAACTTTGGAATTAAACAAAGTCATTGGTACATGCCCGCACTCGGGATCGAACCTGGGGCTCTCGCTTGCCAGTCTATGGTTCTACCCACTGAGCTACCACCGCTTCATAGCTACAGTGTAATATAAAAATAGGCGTACTTTTATTGTAAAATGTCCTTAATGAAATAAAATCATGTTCTTAAATAAGTTATAATATATGGAAACATATAATAATAATAACTTTCAACACAATCACTTGACCTGGGTACCTATTCTCGCCCATGCGAATTGAAAGCGTAGACGCAAAATAGTCGAAGGCTTAGACATTTATCGAATAAAAATAAGATAAGATAATTCGACAGAGTCATTAGATATTTATTTTCTCATTCGAATTCAATCTAGCATGGCGTTCCGAGTACAGATTTTGGCTGTCGCTCGACTTTTTACATAGAAATCCAAGACATAAGCCTTAGAGTCGTATACGACATATTTGCTACTGAAGTGAGAATTGGCACCCTCGTCGCAAACTAGGTAACGATATAAAAGGATATGTTGATAATTTTTCATTACTCATACCCGGAAAGTAGGTTTGAAGTTGCTTGATGAGCGAATTGAAATGTACGCATTCATCTGACAGCTGTCAAACGATTCTTTTAATCACGCGAAAATAACAATTTACAAAGGGATTATGCGGCGATAGCCCAGTGGGTAGAACTATTGACTTGGAAGCGAGAGACCTAGGTTCGATTCCCACTGCGGACATGTACCAATGATTTTGTTTTCTAATTTATGTACATTTGTGAAGTTATACCACTCACTAACGTGAAGGAAAATATCGTGAGCAAACCTAAGTGGCTGGGTTGTTCAAATACCTCAGCGCTTGAAATTATCATTCCGCGGTGGGCACGCGTAGTAATTAAGCCCAAACTCTCTCTGAGTGAAGACCTGTGCCCTGCAGTGAGTCGTTTATAGGCCACATAAAAAATATTGTACCCTGATCCTGTAGGTCTACCTATAACGACGGCAGTTAATGAACTTTATTTAATTCAATGATTTCTAAAAGACACCTGTCACCTCAGTCATCCGGGACCACGGCACCTGAAAAAGTGCCGAAACGTTGGAAAATTGTAAAAATGTAATAAACGAGCATAAATCCGTATAAAAACAGTTTTAATTATGAACTTTATTGTCAGTACACTTACATAAAGACACGTCTGCATCCCATAGGGGTGCCACTTGCTGCAATCCTGACAAATGTCCCGAGAACGTAGAAAGAAAAACAGATTTACTAACTTAAAATTGTAGTGAAGTCAATCTAGCGAAGTAACTATATTATTTTGTATTGACATTTTTACCTTAATATCTGTGACATGTATTATTTCGTAATGTTTTAAATTTTGTGATGCAATTTATAAGTAATAATAAATAAATATATTGTCATCTAGCGAAGTCAATCTTTGAGTTAGGTCAGATATCTGTGTAACAGAATTCTGAATTAGATGACATATTTATTGTTCGTAATAATTGTAATACGATAAAAAAACAAAAAGTAAAAGAAATATAACAATTAACAAAAACTGAGATATGTATGTGCTTGCTTATATGAGAGTGTGTGTGAGTGGGCGTGTGTGTATGTGTGTGTGTACGTGTATGTTTGTGAGGCATTCACTAAGGATTAAAGTTTGCCTCCAGAACTGGGTAACTTGCAAAAGATTAATACGAGTACTCGTAACATCCATAGCCAGCGCCATAACCTTGCTTAATAAAGCAACGAGACGCGATTTGGCAAAGCGTCGTACTTCAGCAGGGACCCTTGGCGGGGACACTGTAGAGGCGTACAGAAGTCCACTATAGTCTCACCCTTTAGGAAAACTAATATGAATTCGTGAAAATGCCTGGGCAAGGTAAAGGTCTTGAGGTTTCGAGACCCAAATAAAAATGAATTTATTTATGTACCATACTGATACTGATGCACCATTAAATATGATGCTCCGAACTTACAACGAGTGCTGGAGTAAATTTAATTTGGATATTTTTCAAGACAGCCTTGGCACTTTTAAGTCTAAATTAATTTCTAATATCTATAACATCTATATTATCACCGTATTGTAATATTACATTTCTAGTTGTCTGCGTATATGTTAGTCTAAAAATGCTGTGTATACCTTTAATTGGCATAATCTAGCTCTAAGTCACTTTTAGTACAAGCTTTATCATGTTTGCGTGCTTGCTGTTGGTGTACCTAAAGAATAAAAAAAAAATTGACATATTGCCATCTGCGCCATTAAAAATCTATGGAACAGCCGGTTTTATGCCCTTATAAAGTTTTCCCTCCAGCAGAAGTTCTTAGTATTGACGAGTAGAGCCTAGGAAAGTTCAACCTAGCCTATATTTGGTAGAGCCTCTCATTTTCTGATTACGTGGGCATTTTTTACATACTTAAGAAAGAAAGATTGACAAAACAAATATAGCGAATGTGGGTGAAGGGGCCGGTAAGGAACGTGCCAGCTGGACATACTTCGAACAAATAGGGGATGTATTATCAAAGGGGAAGGTAAAAAGTACCCGGAATCGGCGTGCAACGACTTATCAACGTTGATGAAGCGAAGGTGATTTACCAGGTTCGTGGCAAGTGGCAGTCTTTGGTCTCTACCTACCCCTCTGGGATACAGGCGTCTGGTTATGTTATGTTGATTCTTACATCATTAAGCTCTGACATTATGTGCACCAAATCGCCTAGCTGATAAATTTGTATGTAATTTGACAGACGATTGAAATCGCTCAGGATAATTCTCAGGGCAGAACCGTTACAATGGTCGTATTGAGGCTGCTGTGCGTCTTGAATCGGACTTGCTTCCATATTGTAACATTTTTAATTATTGTACAAAAATGCGTGTATACTTTTGACAAATGTATTTTGAGTTTATGTAGGTTCATAAAATTTAACGTCATATAATTTTCGACAAGGTAGTGACCTTCCTTCTACATAATCTTAATTTTAGCACAAATAAAAAGGACGAACCAATTTATCAGTTCACATTACACTTAAAACTTCAGAGCCTATTGTAACTATGCAGGCTGGTGGCACTTGCATTCTTGGCCGTCATTGGCAGAAAATCGAATTGTTGATAAACCGAGAAACGTCTGTCAGGATCATGGTAAGTTGAGAAAATCTCTGCCTACCCATGTTACAGGCCTGAATTTATGTATGTACAAATGTGCTGAGAAAAAACTGATCGAAGATGATTTTTCTCAGGCTCTAGTCGGTGTCTAAAACAACATTTCTGCGTCTCTCCCGTAGCGGGGTCCCTTCGCAGATTAATTTAGCTCTCACAAGCGCCGGCGCCAATGTAGACGTCTATACGACGGCGCTGAGTACCCAGCCACAAGGCGCTTTTTACACTGCTGTTGCCCAACTTCCGACGATAATCCCGGTCTGAGGCACACTGGGGACCGGCTGGTTTGGGCAGCTGAATTATTGAGAGGCCTGCAGGGGCGGCTTTGGTGTCTCGGCCATAGCCCTGTTAAGTATTTTCTAAGGTTAACACGAGCACTAGACATAATTAAAACTGTTTTTATACGCATTTCACTCGTTTATTACATTTTTACTATTTTCACCTGAAAATGTGCCGAAACGTCGGAAAATAGTAAACTATCTCGCCCTCCAAATTGTAAACCACCACAAACAGAAGCCGCCACCTCGTGGCGGCTTCAGTTTTTGGTGGCCGCATTACTGCCGTTAAATGAGGCTTTGCAGACTGAGATATAGAAACGTTTATCGAACAGTCGATGGTAAAACATGTCGATGCTAAAACGTGTTTATGTTTTACCATCGACAGTATGAACGATATTGGAGACCACCGAGCTAAAACGATATCGTCAATACAGTTAGTGATGATTTCAATGCACTTAGCTACGCTCTAAGACCTAGGTAGTAGATTAGTTCTTACAGCTGTTAATCAGCTGATGAAAATTGTAAATCTATTAATAGGTCCTACGCAAACACATTTTTCAAATATATTTGCGAAAATAGTTTAAAATTAAATGCACCTAAATAGGCAGAAACATAGGTCCCTGACATAGTAGAACTATTTTTTTTTGTATTGAACAGGTCTTATAGAATAATTTAAATAGACAGTGTTTATGCTGAACCGTTAACTTTGTGAACTCAGTTCACTAACGTCACAGGCGATTGCAACAATAACCAGTCTAACATGTTGGTCTGTATATTAAACGGGTCTATACGAGGTTATTATTAGGTATTATTAGTTTTATCTTTTTTTATCAATTACGTTTTACCTAACAAATAATCGCGATTAGACCCATTCAATATATACCTATGTATAAGCATCGTGAACCATTGAGAAATAATGTTGATATGATTTGGTGACTGTTATTCAAACTTTGTTTTTGTTAAATGCAATTACTGAATATGAGATGAATACTGTAAATTAAAAATTGTAAATGTAGTTGTTGTTATAATGTTATAATTATAGGTATGGTAATATCTCTATATTACACAGTCATGCTACTTTCTGTTACATTTAATTAAACTTATTTTCTTTAAGCTGCCACGACATTTGGTACTAGTATATCTTGCTCTACAAACAGAGATTACTGGCTCTTATCATACAGGCTTTAGCTTAGTATAAGGGCCAGCAAACACCATTGTACATTTCTTTCTATTACTGATCAAGGCTTGTTTAGTTATATTAATGATGTACCTACTGTTAATAACTAAGAAAATTATGAGCATGCAATTATAATTTAATATATAAATAGTTTAAGTGATGTACAAACCCACATTATGCTTTTGAACAATAAACAATTTTTTTTTTGTTGTGTTGCACCGTAGACATGTTTTGAAAAACTTGTAATGTGATTGATTCTAATCAAATTAATTTATTTCAACGTAAAGAAATAAATTAATTTGATTAGAATCGATCGAATTCGATCGATCGACGAACATTCTGTTTGCTGAATGTCAATGTACAATGTAAAATGTAAGTCGCTTGTCTTTATTATCACTCCCGGTGTATCGTTGCCCTATATTCCTTCGTGCCGGCGAATGAGTTCCCATCTAATGTGCAGTGGCTCTTAGCTGTCCCAAACGATGCAATCCGGGATCAGAGCTTTGGTAACTATTGCCTTGAAAAATGGGTGCCGTGCAGTGGAGTCCATTATCGAACACAAATGTTTGATTACTGTGTGTTTTGAGGAGATTTCGTCTTCAGATAGATCTTATTCTCATTCAAATAAGGGTGATCGAGGCGACATTTTTGGTTTTGTCTGATTATTCCTTGGGGTGAACGCAGCAAGCCTTCCCGAAGAGCATATGCTAGAAACTATATTCATGCTCGCGGCCTAGTCGAACCGTCATCATCGTCATCATCAACCCATTATGTCCCCACCGAGAGGCTTGAGTCTCTTCCCTGAGGAAGGTTAAGGCCATTGTCCTTCACGGGGGCCACGTGTGGATTGGTGGAGGCTTGCAAGACTAGTGGCTGGTCTTACCGTCAGAAGTTTTCATGTCGCCCTAAGGCCTCTGACTTGGCTTAACGACTGCCATCTATTGAAGGCAGCCGGCACCAACTGCTTAACGTACCTTGCGAGGCATAGAACCGCTCGGAAAAATGCCACTAGCGTTAATCATAGACGGTTTAGCCATCCATGCACTGAACGCGCCCTGTGTTGCTTAACCTTCGTGATCGTTTAAGATCACTCAGGCAGCCGGGGCTACGAGCGATTCGAAACGCTAGTCGAACCGAGTGACTGGAATCAATCACTTGACTAAAGCAACAACAGGCGCGATCAAGTGTAGGATGGGTGACCGTCCCGTGACTACCGCTAGTGACATTTTTCAGTGTCCAAATACCTCAGCGCTTGAAATTGCCAGTTCGCGGTGGGCACGCGTAGTAATTAAGCCCAAACTCTCTCTCTCTGAGAGAAGGCCTGTGTCCTGCAGTGGGTAGTTTTTAGGCTATATAATTGTAGTTATGTAAATACGTAACCCATGGCGTTCTCCAAATAGTAGCATAGAAAGTATTACATTAAAATGAAAGTATTAATTAGTGGCAGACCCTGGTCTCTGCCTACCCCTCCGGGATACAGACATGATCGAGTTTATGTTATGTGTGTTTGTTGTGTTAATAATAGCTTGACTGTACGAGCTTGAAACGGGAATGGAATCAAAACATACGTCAAAGTGAGTCGCTCGACAGTTTCTGGTACTCTGCATTAACTGAATCTAGGGCCATCTCAGCCTGCAAGCTGCGTCGTAAAGCCTTCCAGGCGCCATGGCGTGAATATATTTTCCACCGAAATACCGCCGTCGGTATTGTTTACACTTTCTGACACGCAGAGCGGGCGACCGAGTAGAATTCTTTGCTAGTTACGCCCTCATGGCACTTGCAGACTGAGCCCACCTTTTAAACAAACGTTTTAGTTTATGGAGCTAATAACTGAACTGTCACGCATCGTGTCCATAGGTCGGTGTCGCTGAATCAGATATACAAGGCTCCAGTCGGCCGGCCGGCCGGTGATTCTGAATCGGATATAGGTACATGCTCCTGTCGGTCGTCTGGACGATCTTGTATATCTGGACAAGGTCATCCAGACGTCTGGACGCTGTGTCAGATATACAGGGCTCCAGTCTGTCGGTGACGCTTAATCGATATATATACACGTCTTCAGTTGATCGGTGACGCTGAATCAGATATATGAGTCTCCAGTCACTCGGTGACGCTGAACCAGATGTGCAAGGCTCTAGTCGGTCGGCGACGCCTAATCGAGTTTACAAGTCTCCAGTCGGTCGATGACGCTGAATCAGGTATACAAGGCTCCAGTCACTTGGTGACGATAAATCAGATATACAAGGCTCCAGTCCGTCGGTGACGCTGAATCGAGTTTACACATCTCCAGTCGGTCGATGGCCATGAATCGGGTATACACGTCTCTAGTCGGTTGGTAACGTGAAATCGCCATTTCCCGGTCCCACTTCCCGTGGAACCATTTCATTTTACTTTGAAATATTAGTACAACCACTAGCATATCCATATTTACATACGTACTTTCTCACGTATCCGTGCCTTTTACATATGTACATATAAAAGCTGTAAGTTTTTCTTAAGAAAAAAAAACATAAATAAATTATCAGCCTATACGTTTTACCCCATCTAAAACAATGTACCTTGCACTGCAGCGTCCTTTTGGCCTCTTCATTCCTCTAATGTGAATGAAGGTGCCACTGGACGCTGTATAAATGATCTCATTACGTAGACGCAAATGCCCAAGTATACTTCCCACTGCTGGGCATACGTCTTCTCTCAGAGAGAGACGAGATAGGGGTTTAGCCACCACACATATCTAATGCAGTTATTCTATACGAAAATGAAAGAGTGAAAACGCCGTTGACTGTACTATTGATTCTCGCTTATCTTTCTTGTATAAGGACTTTGGTCAGGGGCAGTCCAAGGCAAGGAAAGCGTTTATGCAAAACGCTAGTTCCTCTCCTTGATTCTCTAGACAAAGTGCCTATAGCAACTTAATGGTGCTGAAAATTCAAGTGCTTACATACATGCTGCATGCTGCGCAATTCATTATTTATTTTAGTGTCATATAGTCAGTATGCAAAACTTTCGGGTCTCAGTTTTATAATAGCCAGTTTAAACTCAACCTGCAAAGATTAAAACGTCTATGTTTCAAGGGCGAGTGACCGATATAGCTCCTCGAGTTAGTCAATCTTAAACGAAAGGAACTATGAACTATGTTGTGGAGTTTCTTTAATAGTTTCTTGTCCACATAGCCTATTAATTGTGAAACTAACAGCTTTGACGTTCATTAAGTAAACATTTTGTTTTGATAGTGAATAAAACTTTTTGGCTATGTATTTCGACGGCATCGGTGGTACAGCGGCTTGGCACGCTGACTGTAAAACGGAAGGTCTCGGGTTCGTTCCCCTTCCGGGTCAGGAAACGAACATGTCTAGTTTGTCTCGGGTTTTGGATGTTATCTATGTACTCGTATTTATTGTATAAAATCTATCGTCGAGTTAGCACCATTAACACAAGTCATTTAGTTGTACTTAGTATAGGGCTAACGAGATCTGTGTAATATGTCCATGAAAATTTATTTATTTATTATTATTTGATTTTGACCCCTCGACTATTTTATACATCAAAATCACAACAATTCGTTGCTGCGTTATTGCCTGAACGGTCAAACCAATAGGCATAATTATCTTCGCATTTCGTAGTGAAATCCCAAATTTAGGTTGGATCGTAATAATAAAGTCCATACCACACCAGCACTTGTCCTGGTCCTAAAAAAGGATACCCTGTGCTAAGATAACCAGGCAAGAACATCCCAAATATCGGTAGTTTGGAAGTAATAACTTCCACAAAATGCAATTATAGAATATCCTGTGCTATGGTAACCAAAGGTAAGCCAAGTCAGAGGCCTTACGGCGGCTTGAAAATTTCTGACAGTAAAACCAGCCACTAGTCTTGCAAGCCTGCACCAGAAATGGCCCCCGTGGTGGAGTATGGCCTATACCTTCCTCAAGGAAGAGACCCGTCCCCCTCGGTGGGGACATGGGTTGATAATGATGATGATAACGATGATGGTAACCAGGCAGAGAAATCACTAAAGATATTCATTATTTTTAGTTACTTTGGGAAGTTTATAAGTTTCAAAACCTATTTAGAGGCTAAAAATTTCACCCATGCCGGGATTGTCCTTAGCACGGGTTAGTGCATTAAAAATAAAAATAGTATAGTTTATAAGTTACTTATGATTAGTCCACACAGGTGCAAACCCGTGGCGTGGTGCGCAGTAAAACGCTGCAGCGGTCGCGTGCGAAATGCGCTCTTTGACGTGACAAATATTACATCGACCGAGGATAACGATTCTGTATAGAAAAACGGCGAGTCATTCCTCGACCGTCTAGCCAAGGACTAAAACGTTTACGTTTTTTATGTAGCCTCTAAACGTCCCACTGTAGAGCACAGGCCTTCTCTCAGGTTGAGAGGGAGAGTATTTAATAATTAAACCCATACGTAAAGAATTGGAAAACTGCGAAGTAGGTTCTCGGGGCTGCAAGTGATGCAAATTACTTCAGCCAGATGTTGCTGCCTGTACGTAATACAGAGAGTATTGTAAAGAGGTTCGAAATTTCACGAATATCGGGTAGTCGCCGATTAGCTCAGTTGGGAGTGCGCTGGCACGGTTAGCCAGAGGTCGCGGGTTCGAGTCCCGGCATGGGTGGAATTTTTAGCCTCTAAATAGGTTTTTAAAAATACATTAATTAATTTATTTACCTTTTCTTTGAGTATTAGGTTGGATGACTTTTTACACATTTTTTCGACCCCTTCGGGCGGTCACGCCAAACGGAAAACATATTTTGTTCTAGCTGAAAAAAGTCTGTTGTAATTAACGTGCAAATTATGCACGTAATTTTTATTACATTGTATGTAATTTGTGTTCTTGTTAATGTTTTGTTTTTTTTTTTGCAGAAAAAAACATCGCTATAATCTAGCGCTGCTATAGCTCTAATAGTTTTAGAACATAGAAGTGCTGAAAGATCTACTTACGACAGGAGGTTTTCAAGCCGTCCCAACTGATAACCAGATCTCGCTCGTGGAAACAACCATAGACAAAGACCAAAAGCAAAGTTCTGTACAGTCGACAGCAGTTCAACCTTAACACTTTTGTTGTCAAGTTGCCCGTAACGTAATTGAATAGAGGGCTTGTAAAAGTTGATGCACCAACTGTGCATGAAGCGCATTCGGCGCAGCGCGCTGTGTCACGCAACGCGATGACATCGCGTGCTTCAAGATTGTAAAGGTCCGAATACACTGGCCATCTAGCTGGTGCTTAGGGTATCTACCCACTCTCCCAACTAAGTACTGACAGTCGGTAGCAATTTCTCTTTTAGATATAGGTAATACGCGACAAATAACTGGAATAAACATCCGCGCAGAGTTATTTTTAATTACTAATTATAAATTATTGTTTGAGCTATTTAGTTTACCGGTCCCTTTTTTAGATTGGCAGGATTACCTATATAGTTTTTATTATTTATCGTACCTATATATATTTTCGAGTTTCTTATGTACATGCACACATGTACCGATTATATTCTCACTATATTCTTTCTGCAATCCATAATCAAAGGTTGTCTGGAAAAAGATCGCTCTATGCGATAACACCACTTTTATAACATTAGGTACTTAGAGTTAAGAAATCGTGGTTGAAATCCTTTTTTTTGTTCTGGTTGCGGAACAAAGTGTTCCCCCAAGTATTTAGATTTACGTTGTACCTAAATTCACTTTACTTTGGTCTTAAGTATCTCTTGATTTCCCTTTTAAGAAATAAAAGAAAATAATTTTACTTTAACAAGTTCCGAAAACTTCTGATTCATATTCGACCTCAGTGGCGTAGCGTAGCGCCCGGGTAGGTCCCGGGTTCAAATCCCGGCTGGGGATAAAAAAAACTAGGTCTTGGATATTTACATGTTTATGATGTCGTTGTTACTGGTTCCCACGACACAGGGTATCCTAGTGTGGGGCCAGAAGAAATGTATGTGCCTGTATGTTATGTCATGTTATATCCCGCCAACGAAGCGCAAAATACTCGTACGTCTATGGTAAATGCAAAATAACTATGTAACTGTTCAATTTATTTGACGCGCTTTATACAATACAAATGTCTATTGCACAGTCGCCCATACCGAAAATGGACGTGCCAATGTTGATATTCTGTCGACTGTATACTTGAAACGAATTATATTAACTCATTATAATTTAGATGAATACATGAGAAAGTTTAGGGGTGAGGTTTTTGCAGCTTGTAATGATGGCTTCTGGCCCCACACTAGGATGTCCTGTGTCGTGGGAACCAGAAAAAACGACATCACAAACATGTAAACATCAAGACTTGGGCATTTTTTTTGTCCCCAGCCGGGATTTGAACCCGGGACCTCTTGCATGGTAGGCAGACGCGCTACCGCTATGCCACAAAGGTCGTCAGTTGCGTATGAGATGGCGTAGTTACGCGACGCACACGGTCATGGCTGACTTTCATGAAACTACAATTATAAAAATTCATACGGCTTACCATAACGACCTAATCGATAATCGGTGTATGCCATTTTTGGCAAAATACTTTAAAGTGCCTAGGTTCTTGGCCCAATGGCTATGTTTATATTACGTGTTTATTTAATTTATGGTGTTTATTTAAAAAAGTACCTACTTTTGTTCCGTTTAACAGACAGCCTCAGTTAACCAACGCCAAAAATTTACAAAGAAACATTAGTACTAATGTTTTTTTGTAAATTTTTGGCGTTGGTTAACTTATATGGGCTGTCTGTTAAACGGAACAAAAGAAAACGTTGCAGGAGATATTGAAACATATTTTAGTTTTTGTATCTACGATGAAATTTTGTTTCGTTGTAAAGAATTGAAAAATGAAACATACTTTCCCCAATGCCGAACTTACACAAAAATGTTTTATTGTCAATAAGAGAGGCCATGATTAGAGTCAAATAATCGTGGTACTTCTCTGCTCGACTAGAAAAAGCCATCCATTAAAAATAACGGCGATTCTAACGCAGACCACAACTGGAAGTGGATATTGATTTATAAACAGTAGAAATGCAGTTTTTTAGCTCTCCCACATCGTTAGCGCGTGGACACAGCACACGCGTGCAACACCACCCCGTCATGCAATATTGCAATCTCTACTTCGAAACAACCAACTTTCAACCTTAATCCCTTATTACCATGGGTACCAAATTCGATTAACCGTATGTAGGTAGTTTCCTATCATTCTAGGTCTAAGTGAAAAAAAATCTGAGGCCTAATGACACGATGCGGTGGCCTTATCGCCTTATCGATGCTCAGGCGATGGTTATCGTGAAGATGAATTGATTTTTAGTGGACATGGGTGGAATATAATTATACTAGTAGAGAAGGTAAGCGGTGGTCGCGGAGCGGGAGAACGCCGGTCCTAAATCGGGAGATCGTGGGTTTGAATCCCATCATGTGCCAATGACATTGTTTTCTAAGTTATGTGAAATTATAGTCGCAATACCACTCGCTAACGGTAAAGAAAAACATTGCGAGGAAACGCTTGAATTTGCCAATCCGCGGTGGGAACGCGTGGTAATTATGCCCATACTCTTCTTCTGAGAGAAGACCTGTGCCTCACAGTGGGACATATTTAGGCAACATGAAAAACCTGATATTGATGATGATTTTATATAATTTACACCGATTATTAATAAGTATTCAAAACTATTAACAAACTTTCTAGTCTTGTTCTGTTTTAATTCAACAGCGTCCACGACGCCATGAATTTTTTTATCGTTAAAGTAAGGTGCAATGTGGCAAAAGTAACATCGTGCCGTTTTAAAAACGCTTCGTTAGAGTTCATTTCCAAAATGAAGAAAACAAATACTTAAATGTTGCAAGCTTCTGACATGCGATTCCACCATCACTTTGTAGTTTTTCAGGGCACAGTTTAGTTTGATTTTTTTTTGTTTCTGAAACTGTTGTGGCATTGTTTTATTGAATGAAGCGTTTCGTACATTGTAACTCTTTTTATCACGGTATGAGGTAATTATGATTCTTTTCATTTAGCTTTGGTCGATGTATAAACAAACCGATTGATAGAAATGGTTGAAATACGGGAGGAAATAACCAAGTGGTAGTCTGTCAAGCTGTTTACTTATCTTAGTTCTTTTATTTATCTCATCAATTCAAGAAATATCGACCTATATGAAAAGGGTTAATATTTTTAGGTTTGATAGCATAAAAAATATAGTTTACAGCCACAGTAGAGCCCAAATAAACGAAACATAAGGACATTATTCGGAATAGACTTTACTTAAATGACAGATTTGATTATTTTATACTAAAAGTTTATTAGTAGATCCGCAAACGTCAATATTGATTGATAATACTAACATGCTAAACATGAATACACGGCGGCGGTTTATCGCGTGACTGACATACTGATTACTGACTCACTTACTGACTTGAAAGTGACCTTTTACTTCACTGCTATATTGAAAATGCTGATTAAGATGTTCGATGCATACGCAGACATCTAGAACTACGAGCCAATCTCTCAACTGAATTGAGTAAAGAGAGAAAGATTAGTAAGTAAGAAATTTATTGATAATATATAAAAAATGTAACTTTTAATATGTACAATTATACAGCTTTCTTACCAAACTGCGTAATATCTTGTCTGCTAAACTACGGTAACTGCTAATATTAGGAGGCAGTCCTTCCCTTATAGGACAATTACCACTGTATTTAAAAGTTAAAATTATATTATAAGATAGCATACGCATTTCCATCAAATTCTTTATAACAATAAAGGTGTTTCATTAATTTGAATAATTTTATGTTTACGGATTTTAAAATTAGACAGTCATTAACTACCTGATCAGGGATGCCTGACAGGGAGGAGTAGATAGCTAAAGGAGAAAGAAGAGCCTTTGCCCAGCAGTGGGGCAGTTAAAATAAAAACCATTGCCCGCACACTCAGGAAAAGCCCACATTCAGACAATAAGCCTATTAGAGACTTGCAAGGAACGCCGAATGGGTAAAGCTGAATGAAACAGTCAGGTGGTCGGCATTGCATAACTCAGCCTCGGTCGGGTTACAAAGACACTGCAGTTTTCCTCGAAATTGAGTTAGCACTGTGTGAAAATTTCATCCGGCACGTTTTTAACTGTTTACCGTGTTCAATTGTCGATGCTGCAACTATCGATCGATTCATTCAGCAAAAAACCAATTCGTCGAACTACTAGACGCGGGTTAAGGAAACTTTTAGGTGTCATGTGGTCCTTCGTGGTATCGTGTACAATATAAACAATTATATGGAGCCGACACTGAATGAATGGAGAAATTGTATAAAAAATGTTTTAATATAATCTAAGAGGCCATGTTAGGAGATAAATAAACATGGTTATTTTTTTCCTCTACAACGATTGCTTTCCATAATGTGATCTGTCGAAAAGTCATTTTAAGGTGTGTTACAAGATGCGATGAAATAGATTACAGTGCCAATCCATATAAGTGCAGTAGGCGTTAGAACCCTATTTCGTGCGAGATACTTTGGGACTATTGGTCGGATTCGCGCTGTTATCGATTTAATCATCTCGGAACGCAGGGCTAGTCACGGTGTACAGAAACGCAAATTATGACGTCACAACTTGAACGTAATGCCTTATAAGGTATGGAGCGTTTATGAATATTCGAGTTCACTCGTAAAGTAATGTTTTAAAGCATCTAAACCCCTTTTAGAAAACGTTTAGAATTGAATGAAAAACGAATGTAATTAGCACGGGTTAGTGCATTAAAATTAAAAATAGTATACGAATGCTAGTTGTTTTTTATTATTAATTAATTTCTATTTTTTACAGTTCTTGGGATCCCGAAACCCTTTTTTATGTAGCTTATGTATAAACATCCCACTGGCCTTCTCTCAGAGAGAAAGCGTGGGCTTAATTACCATCCGTTCCACCGTGGATTGAAACATCTTGTATTGTCTGTCATCTATGTTATAAAAGTAATGCCACTTCAACCTAAGTTTGTTTAGCGCTTATATTTTGAAAAAATATAAGTCTAAGAAGTAGCTGGCTCGTTGGTCTAGAGGTACCACGTATGATTACTACGCCGAAGGTCGTGGGTTTGATTCCCACTGGGGCCGCTGTACATTTATACAAGTCCATAGTCTGGGTGTATTTACGTAGTTAGTTAGACCTGAGATTTCCGCACTTAGCCTCATAGTTGGGCCATTGTACGTAGCAAGCGCTGAGGTACGCTAACACCTCAGACACTAGGGTTTCCTTACGATGTTTTCCTTCACCGTCAGCGATTAGTATTGCTACTATAATTTCACAAATGTACATAACTTAGAAAACAAAGTCATTGGTACATGCCGGGGTTCGAACCCACGACCTCCCGATTAAGAAGCCGGCGTTCTACACCGCTCCGCTACCTCCGCTCTTGTGTATTTACGTATTTGTAATGGCCTTGCCTGGTTACCATAGCACAGATCATAGTTTGGGACAAAGACAAGCTATTATGTTGTGGCGAAGTTATTTATTTATTTTTTACCTCACGGAACAAAAGTTGTTGTTAAGCAAACTCTAAGTGGATTGTTTCAGAAGTTGCTCATTTTAGTTATAATCCCGAATATAATTAATTAGTAGAGCTCTGCTGAAAACAAAGTACATTTGGTGTCAATGCACTGCCAGTGTCACGTTTTGAATAGCTTCTTACTTCAATACTACGGATTGCTTGGGTACAACGGTCTCATTGTTTTATCATCAATTCATTCCCTCTTTTCTGCTTTCCAAAAGTTTTCGAACGGGAAAAGAAGTTTTTTAAGTTACGTATATACACACACTTAGGTATATATATATACTTATATAAATAATTTTTTTTTTTAGTAGTAAATAAATACATTTCTTTATTATTAGAGTACCTAACTAAGTAATAATTTAATATTGTAATTCTATTTAAATAAAATAATAAATTTTCCTCTAAGTATATACAGCATTAATACTTAAAAAGATTTACATATTTACAAAAAAAATAAAGGTTTAAATGAAAAGTCTATAATGTATAATATATATAAATTGGTCTTTTTGCATCTACTTAATGAGATGATTTATACAGCGTCCAGTGGTATCTTCACTCACACTAGATGGGTGAAGGGACCACTCCGACGCTGTAGTGCCTGGAACATGGGTTTTATAGATGGTGTAGGCTTGCCCAGCACCTATACCATCCTGACAGCTTAGTCGGCCTAGCCCACAGGAAAGACTAGTCAATACGTGCAGCCAATTTAGCCGCGGGGTTCCTCACGATGTATTCCTTCACCGTTAGCGTGTGGTATTGCGACGCAAGTGTACGTAACTGTAAAATAAACAGTCATTGGTACGACATGCCCGCACTCGGGATCGAACCTGGGGCTCTCGCTTGCCAGTCTATGGTTCTACCCACTGAGCAACCACCGCTGAATACACACATAGAAATGACAAAATTACGTAAATGGCTTTGTATTCGAGTTTTGTACGTGGGGTTTCTGTACAAGAAATACCAAGAACAAAACACGAATACAAAGCCACGAAAACTCTTTGGTACAACGCTCAAGCAACGATGTGGCGGGACAAAAAGAAACAATATTCTAAAATAATAAATTCAATAAAATTTGATGTGACTGGATATCGAATTCTAAAGTTAAACTCTCAGTTATAAACTCTAATGGCAGATAATAAAAGGACAAAAATGTTATGGACAAGTCATGCAAAACTTTATGATAGTATAGTAGACCGTATACTAGATTATTCTACAGCTCTCGTATAGTAGGTATAACTATAGCATAGTAGAGCGGCAGTGAGAATGTGTACAGGGCTTAAAGAATCTGCAACATTGCAGAGGCCTATAAGAATTGGCGAATATTCCTGCTTCAAGCACACTTGTGTTGAAAAACCATCTAACTGCAATATTATGCATCACGTGTGTACAAAATAAAATTCAATAAGAAAAATCAACCGACTTCAAAACACCATACACAAGCTTAGAACCTCTTAAGAACGACGTTGGAGCTGATTATCTGCAACACAGTGAATGAATGAGTTACTCAATGAAAATTTTTGAATGGGACATTAAAATGGGACCAAAGAAATGTTCTATCTATTCGAATAATATTGTCGTAATCGGTTAAGATTTGACGCAGTTAAAAAAAGCAAAATACGCGTCGAATTGAAGTCACTCGAAATATTCTACATCTACAACTGTTCGAACCGAGTAATTGGAATCAATCACTTGAGTTAAGCAACAATAGGTGCGGTCAGATGCAGGATGGGTGACCGTCCCGTTGCTACCGCTAGTGGCATTTTTCCGAGCGCTTCCGTGCTTTGCAAGGCACGTTAAGCCTTTGGTGCCGGCTGTCATGCAAGCTTGATGGCGGTTTGATATCTTCTGACAATAAGGCCCGCCACTGTCTTACAATCCTCCACCAACCCGGGCTGGGCCCCCGTGGTGGAGTATGGCCTAACCTTCCTGCGTTGCAGAGAACAACTATTGGCGTCCCCTTTAATTGAATAGTTTGTTACTTAAACATACGTAAACTCACGCTTGTATCCTGGAGGAGTAGGTAGAGACCAGACCCTGGTCTCCGTCTACCCCCTTTCTGCGGTCTTAACGGATCTCTTTCGCTTCATGAGTTTATTACCTAATAAGTTATGTCAATAACCTACGCTGCTGTGTATTAACAATAAGTTATGCTAATAAGCTTACCCAACATTTACCTATATTAAATTATAAATGTTGGTTCAACAATTATATTATATATTCTTCAACCCATGCTAGGGACAATTTAAAAAACCTATTTAGAGGCTTACGTAATACAGAGAGTGTTGTAAAGAGGTTTGAAATTTCACTGATGCCGGTGAGTCGCCCATTAGCTCAGTTGGGAGAGCGCTGGCACGGATAGCCAGTCCCGGCATAGGTGGAATTTTTACCTTCTAAATAGGTTTTTTCAACAATTATACTTTTGCATAAATTATTTTTTATTTTATGTTGCACTACAATCTTGCGTATACTTTTGACAAAGTGTCCGTGGAAAGTGCGCAGAGTCGTTAGCCGAGTCTCCACAGGACGGGGGTTGCGCCCCTCGCCCCCTGGTGTTGATAACCTGGAGCGGAGCAGGTCGGGGACCCCAGGACCGCGCCCGAGAGATCCTCGCTACCCTGAGACCGATTCCTTTGGAGTAGTTAGCTGCAGATGTGGCAGGGTCCTTTTATTAAAGTGAAGTACCTAGCCACTTCATTTTACACTGAAAGCGATTTTTGATGTGGGACAGGAAACTGACGGACTGATCTCTGCGTACCACTCCGGGATATAAGCAGAAAGAGACCCGTGCCCCAGCAGTTGGGACATACAAGAGTTGATATCGAAGTAAAAAAAAGAAAAATGTTTATTAAATGTACAATTATTTTATCACGCACAGACCCTACGTACAGACCCCACAGGAGTGTTACTTTGAATGACAGAAATACTGTTAGTCCACCAAATTCATTGATATTGTGCACCATTTTAGGTAGTATCTACGTGAATGTCACAAACTTTTCACGTTAAGGAGTGCCTATTCTGTAACATTGTATCATCGCATGAGTTCGTGTGAGAGGTAGGTAAGTTCTGTATGATATTTCTTACTCAAACGCTGAGGGCTGTTATTAAAAAATCAAGATAAGAACAAAAACGCTGGGACGCTGCACACGACATACGGTCGTTGTTTCGTGCTTCGTATCACATGATCCTTGTAAATCCAGCTCTAGATTTCGCTAATTAGCTGAATGGAACAGAAACAAAGAGGAATTTAATCACAGAAACACAGTCTTTACCCAACCACTAAGCCAAAAGCAAGTTTGTGTTTTCCACGCGCATGTTGGTATGTATGTTTATTACTTATAATGCACAGGCTTAACGGCTTCACTGATTTTGACGACACTAAGGTCCCGGGTTCGATCCCCGGCTGGGGACAAAAAAAAACCACAGGTCTTGGATGTCTACATGTTTGTGATGTCGCTGTTTCTGGTACCCACGACACAGGGTATCCTAGTGTGGGACCAGAAGCAATGTATGTGCCTGTATGTAAATGTTATGTTAAATGTTATAACTTCCGCAGAAGACAATCACTTGTGCTGGTCCCAAACTAGGATATGCTATATTTAGGTAAACAGGCAAGTGTATCAAAAAGTAGAAAATACACCCAGACTGAAGCCATTTGTACAAATGCCCCCAGTGGGGATCGAACCCACTGAAATTAAAAGTTGTCGTATAGTACCTTTGCAAGCAAGCACATTCATTTCCTTCTACCATTGATTCAATGCTTCTACATCTTTATTTTGATAACTGAAGCACTTCTGTGAAAACAAATCAGTGACAATAAAACGTTCACAAAATGCGTCAATCATTGAACATACTTAGGTATAATTTTATATTAAACGGGTCAAATCGCGATTATTTATTAGGTAAAACGTAATTACCTTATTTCCCGCCGTTTCGGCAGCGTTACAGTTGCCGTGGTCTCGGGTAGACTAATACTTATGGTATGTTACGAACATCTTACATTCAAAATAGTAACTCCTTTAGGGCACAGCTCTTACACAACCTTCCTCCAAATAATAGGGAAGTATTAGTGAAGGGCACGATAAAAACTACATGAAACCGGAGCGCGTGGATGCAGCGACTACTGAATGTTGCTAAAACGAGAGAGTTTATCAGGATCGTGGCAAGTGGCAAACTCTGGTCTCTGCCAACCCCTTCGGGATATAGGCGTGATGTGAGTTTTTGTAATATAATGTATGCAGGTCCGGGTTGGTGGAGGATTGTAAGAGAGTGGCAAGCCTTACTGCCAGAAGTTATCAAGCCGCCCACAAGGCCTCTGACATGGCTTAACGACTGCCATTATATGGCCCCCGTGGTGGAGTATGGCCTATACCTTCCTCAGGGAAGAGACCCGTGCCCCTCGGTGGGAACATAATGGGTCGATGAAAAAAAAATATGTGTGGAGGTTAAACCTAAAATAAAATGAGAATCTCTCTAAAATGTAACTCACTTATGGTTTGGAGTTTTTTTTGTCATTTTTTTCTCCAAAATGATCTAGTTTTTGAATTGGTTCATTAAGCCACCTATGGTTCACCTAGTTTGGATTGTAACGTTTATTAGGCCGCAGTTTCTGCGCTAATTTGAATAAAACCTTATCATTTCATTTCGTTTGTCGAGAGCAACAATTTAGCTGTCGGGTTTTCCTTTTTCTATAGTATGTTTTTTAACATTTCGTGTGCCCGCAAAGGTTCAACGGACATTGCAAGTGGAGCGACGTACCACGTTCGCATCATGAAGGCATTGACTTGAGGGGGTGTACTGTAAACGGGCCGAAATTCATAGCTTGTGCTGCAATTCGAGAGGTCAAATGGGTTTGTAAGGAAAAGGAAGTGCTCTTAGATGAAGTATTTTAAAATTTTCTCAAAAAAGAGGAAAATATTTAGTAGTAGTACATAAAAAAAAAGTAGCGTATATGTAATCAAATCACTCCCATAATTTAAACTACAATAGCATAATTTATATGACTACGGTAAAAAAATCTGTATAACGAAGAAATCTATAACACACATAGAAAACGGGTGATCTGCTCAGCTGTAGACTGTAACTAACATACATAATATAACATTTACATACAAGCACATACATTGCTTCTGACCCCACACTAGGGTACCCTGTTTCGTGGGAACCAGAAACAACAACATCACAAACATGTAAACATCCAAGACCTGGGTTTTATTTTGTCCAGCCGGGATTCGAACCCGGGACCTCTTGGATGGTAGGCAGACGCGCTACCGCTACGCCACAGAGGTCGTCAGGTTCGGCACTACGGCAGTTCAACCGGTTCATATGATTTTCGAAAGTTTTTTGAACTCAAACTTTGCACTTAAGCACTTCACGATTCATTCATTTATTAATACATTTATTTACATACAAGCACATACATTGCTTCTGACCCCACACTAGGGTACCCTGTTTCGTGGGAACCAGAAACAACGACATCACAAACATGTAAACATCCAAGACCTGGGTTTTTTTTTGTCCAGCCGGGATTCGAACCCGGGACCTCTTGGATGGTAGGCAGACGCGCTACCGCTACGCCACAGAGGTCGTCAGGTTAGGCACTACGGCAGTTCAACCGGTTCATATGATTTTCGAAAGTTTTTTGAACTCAAACTTTGCACTTAAGCACTTCACGATTCATTCATTTATTAATTCAGTCCGACTAGGCAGACTCTTCCAACAGTTCCGTTCCGTTAATCCGGATTCAAATAATTAACGATTTTGGAATCGTTAGCAATTGGCAAACATTTGGAAAAATATTGTTATCATTGTGTAAAAAAGTTTATTAATGATTCTATTAGTAATGTTTGTCGGTCCGTTGTCATTCGACCTCGTGGATTTAGCTTCAATTATTTTTCGCCCCAGCGTACCACGCTGAGAGTTTTCTGCCACAACGTTTGTGGCTACATTGTCCTTCGAAACTACGTACCGGACCATTATAGAATACTGCCTTAAGAAACGGTGAGCGAATTTGAAGTCACCCTGTAAACGAGTACAGTATAGAGCAATATAGAGGAGGTGGAAGATTGCAAATTTCCATATTATGTCCTGTGACAGACATGTGAATGGTTGCGTTCACCCGACAGTTGCGTGGAGGGTGGTTAACGAGCGCCTTGATTATATAACTTTTCATGTATGTGCAAACGAAATATCGCTGGACTTTGTCGTCCACTGAAATTCGATATCTACTATCTGTGATACATTATACGACTCATATCATCCCACATACGACTCATATCGTCAAGGCACTGTGTGCTCGTCGAATTGGATAGATAAATACAATTATTTAAGGGCATACTACTGAAAACAAAACTTCATGAAAACAAAGCATAGGGACTCATATATATACAGTAAATATTATAAAAACAAAGGCAAATTACACATTGGATCAGTGAGATGAGAGAATGCCCAAGTACAAAATACGTGTTAGACAACGTTGGTTACTGCTGTATTTCACCGATTTTTATTTCAACGGATTGTTTTTATGTGCACAAAAGCTGATTGAAATGTATACTCAATCTTAAGTTTCATTATTTTGCACTCGTAAGATTGATTTATACAACGGCCGGCTGTGGATGTGACCATGAAATGAAATGAAATGAAATTAATATACTTTATTGCACACCAGGAATTACAATTTAGAAAATAAGAAGATACAGATTAAGGTACAATTGGCGGTCTTATTACTAAAAGTAATTTTTTTGTTGGTGCTTGGACCATTTTGTTGGTGATGCTGCATGTTTATAATTAAATGAATAAAAATAAATAAACATTTATGGGAATTTTTAAAAACCTATTAAGAGGCAAAAAATTCCACCCATGCCGGGATACAAACCCGCGACCTCTGGCTATCCGTGCCAGCGCTCTTTCCAACTGAGCCAGTGGGTGACTCACCGGCATCGGTGAAATTTCGAACCTCTTTACACTATTCTCTGTATTACGTACAGGCAGCGACATCTGGCTGAAGTAAATTGCATTACTCACTGCCCCAAGTACTTATATAGTAAAATTGTCCTTAGCACGAGTTAGTGCATTAAAAATAGTATATTCATGGGCATATTACACAGATCTCGTTAGCCTTATACTAATTACAACTAAATGACTTGTTTTACAGGTGCTAACTCGACGATAGATTTAATACCATAATTGCATAGATAACATCTAAGACCCGAGACAACCTAGAAAAGTTCACTTCCTAGTTTGACCCGGCCGGGGATCGAACCCGAGACTTTCGGTTTCACAGTCATCGTACTAAACCGCTGCGCCACCGCGGCCGTCTGAATTCAATTAATTTATTTCAATATTTTAAAAGTCATATAAAGACGTTAGAGGTCTTATTGTAGTGTTAGAACATATTCTTATTCATTTTTTCATTATAATATTAATAAATGCTACATTTTTACGAGTTCTTCAATAGAGGGGTATCAGCACCATAATGGTTATTATTTGCCTCAATTCGGAGGTCTACAAAGCAATAGCAAGCAGTACAATGTCATTCCAGAAGTATAACCCGCGCAAATTAAATAGGCATCTCTCGCGAAGAAGATCGAATCGCGCGAGGCTCCGAGTTAAGTAGCACGGGTTATACCATTCCAATGCGATTGGTGACTAGACTACCGATAGTGTGAATGAAACGACCATTACCGGACTAATATGACTCTGTTGAACAACTATGCATTTTAGAGACTCGGTTAGTACTAGGATAGTACGAGTAGATACTCTCGGCACTGGTAATCAGGTAAAGACATCACAAACATTAAACTACACCAGGACTGAGGCTGTTTTACAAATGTACGACGCTCCCCACTGGGATTTGTACAAATGTATAACTGTACGTAATACAGAGAATATTGTAAAGAGGTTCGAAATTTCACTGATGCCGGTGAGTAGCCCATTAGCCCAGTTGGAAAGAGCGCTGGCACGGATAGCCAGAGGTCGCGGGTTCTAATCCCGGCATGGGTGGAATGTTTAGCCTCTAAATAGGTTTTTAAAATGTATAACTGTAGAATTCGAACCCACAACCTCTAGCTTGGTAATCAAGCATGATACCGCTAGACCAACGAGGCAATCGCGTTACACTGTACACATATTTTATTCGCACGGAAATCGGAGTTCTAGATTGACAGCTCTCTTCAATAAACTCTATCAATTCGATCTTTTGTAGACAAACCACACGGAAGCTCAATTAGCGAAGAATAGAGAGGCAACAATCTAACACCCGTCAGAGTAGTTAAATGATCAAATAACATTTTACTAGCGCCCGGCCGATAGTAAATCCATTACCATCGCACGCCGTAAGTTGGACGCTGTTAAACTCTGAAAGAAACAGACGGTGCGCTTCTTGCTATAAAAAAAATGACAGTATTTTTCTGTTGTATAGAGTCAGGCGTTACTTTGCGAAAATCATATCCTGGCCTATAAATACGGCGCGTTTTTGCGGTGACGGTCACTTGCACTTGAGAGCCTGAGGATGCCTCGTGTTAGAGGCGAAACGCGTCGCGTGTTTTCTCACACAAGTATTGGTGTCGGTGGTGGTGTGTTCGTGTCTTGCTTCTGCTTGAAAAAGTGGGAGGAAGGGCGGTGCATTAACTAACTGTATGGTGCTCGTGGAATTTTTGGCGGCAAAGTAATTTACACTTTTTAATAATATTTTTCTATGTTGCCTATAAACGTCCCACTGCAAGGCACAGGCTTGCACTCTTTTTCTCTACGAAAGAGGCTTAATTACCATGCATGCCGCGGACTGGCAATTTCTAGCGCTGAGATAATTGAGCACCTCAGGCACTCAGGTTTCCTCACGATGCTTTTCTTGAACGTTACGGAGTTCTACTGCTACTAAAACTTCACAAATGTACGTCGTCAGGCTACTAGTCCACTGCTGGACGTAGACCTCCCCTAAAGAGCGCCACGTTGTGCTGTCATAGGGGGTAATGCCCATAATCCCCACGCTGGGCATGCGGGTTGAGGATCGCAGTTCGGTGGAATTGTACTGCAGGGGGCGCTGCTGCCCCCTCCCGGCTTGTGTCCCTTAGTCGCCTTTTACGACGCCCGCGGGAAGAATTGGGTTGGTGCTATTCTCTAGGCCGACACCACAGAGCAACTGTACGACGGTTACAAAACGAAGTCATTCATACATGCTGGGATTTGAACCTACCACCTTCTGATTGAGAAACTGGTGTTATACCAACAGTAAATTCTACGGATATTGAGTTCAGGGGCCTAATTATGTGCTACAAATCCTCAGCGATTCCAAGTCAAATTCCTTACTTATTTGACAGTTACGCTATTAGAATCGTTCATGGTGCGCGTATTATAGGGGCAGTTGAAAAAATCTTTGAATGATTGCCATGGTCATTTTTATACTCGATAATCTGTCGATTAGAAATAGCTCGTAACTGACCGAAATATGTAAAAAAGAGTAAAGAGAAAATAGAAAAGAGGCAGGTCATATATGCGGTTGTCAAAAAAACAAACCTCACCAAAGATGAGGTGTCGAGTTTACTGTTATTCAGCTTACTGTTACACTATCAGGATCTATCTGAGTGATCTGTCAGGATCGTGGCAAGTGGAAGTCCCTGGTCTCTGCCTACCCCTCTGGGATACAGGCGTGAGGTTATGTATGTATGTATTACACTAAAATAATTGCAAGTATCCAAATGTGCTATTGCAAGAATGGATAAAAAGAATGTAAGACGTGAAACGTAATGTAGGACTCCCTGTCTGGGGGGGCGAGTCTCTAAAATGATTATTTAATAGAGTCATATTAGTCCAGTTATGTCGTTTCATTCACACTATCGGTAGTCTAGTAACCAATCGCGTTGCAATGGTATAACTCGTGTTACTTAACTCGGCGCCTCGCGCGACTCTATCTTCTTCGCGAGAGATGCCTATTTAATTTGCGCGGGTTATACTCCTGGAATGACATTGTATTGCTATTGCTTTGTAGTTATAATTATATTAAGCGGGTCTAATCGCGATTATTTAAAGGCTTGACGACTCCGTTGGAGCTTTTAATGTAGAAAAGAAACAAGGAATGAGAATCTCGTGCCACAGTTTTATCGTACTATTTTATGATTCTTATGATTTATTCCCTGTATATTTTGCATGTCTGAGAATAAGTCGTATGGTAATTAATATGGCAAAACAAAGTTTGTAAAGTAATTTATTTTATATAATTAGTTAGTAATTTCTATACACTTTCGTCTGAGATTCTCAAAAAACTTTTCGTAAAAAATTACACAGATGTTAGTAAGTAGGTACGTATAGCAGTTAGGAGGTATCAACAGATATTTATTTGCCTATGTAAAAAAATTAAGACGTGAAAGTTTTTATACTTTATATGTATTATTTATTATTGTCGTCGACAATACAGTACAGGAAATAATACTTAACAAAATACACATACAAAGCGAGCGTATTGTAATTTAAGATTGCTACTCGTACATCGACTTCGAGGTCCTTCTGTGTCCTCCAATAAAGTGGTTAAGACAGTAAAACGATAAAATAAAACGGGCACTGTTAAATTATCCACACCCCGTCAGTTTGAAGTCTATATTAATTCGCGGTTCACACCTCTGGAGCCGGCCATAGCGCAAGTGCGCTAACAATGTGTTACTCTCGAGGACCATTTAAAGTAATTCGACATGGCGTGTGAGTCAACAGGGGCGGAGGGCGTGTTCCTCTGTGACCCTTTACGATTGGAAATAAAATAAAAGATTAAATATGTCATTTACCTGAAATATCACGTGACAGTCTCAATTCGAATAGAATGCTGGATGGCACCGTTTGAATTTAGATTATAAGTTTTTTTTTGACGACGGGTTTGCGTGAAACAGAAGAGGCATATGCCTAACATGGTCTCTGTTTATAAGCTGGTTAGATAGATAGTGAAAATTGCTGCCACGAATTGATTTTCAACAAACAAAGAAGACATTAATCTAAAGAAGATCTTATTTTATAAAAGATATTCTTAGGTTTTTAGGTTTAGGTTTTTAAAATTGTCCTTAGCACGGGTTAGTGCACTAACAAGAATATAAATGTCATGATTTTGCATGATATATCTAATTGTATGCGTAAGTGTTATCGCATAAAGTAGGTAAATTCATAATGATAGTTGCATCAGCCACCATGCCATTGAAGAATTATTGATTGTGGGTATGTACACATTAAATTGACAAGCAAAAACATACTGAAAATATTGGAGGGTAGTTTTAAAAAAGAAAAGGGAAATCGAGTGGGGTTTGAAAGAGGCTTCACGTCGCACGCTAGCGGCGGGGAGCCATTGCGTTCCCGAATACGGTGCTGATCGGATCTCCTGAACAAAGTTTATATTATAATCATGTGAGTACAGCGATATCATTCCGATGTATAAACCTAACTGCAATAAGTAGGTACTCGGGGCTGCAAGTGATGCAAATTACTTCAGCCAGATGTCGCTGCCTGTACTTAATACAGAGAATGTTGTAAAGAGGTTCGAAATTTCACTGATGCCGGTGAGTCGCCCATTAGCTTAGTTGAAAAGAGCGTTGGTACGGATAGTCAGAGGTCGCGGGTTCGAATCCCGGCATGGGTAGAATTTTTAGCCTCTAAATAAAAAAAAAAGATATTCAGTTTCAAGTCAGCGTAATCCTTTTATATATATTTCTTCTTTTATGCTCTTAAATTTATAAAAGTAAGACCTACACAAGTATAGCCCTGAACTGTAACTGGCTCTAATCGAGTCATATTTATTTTTTTGCGATATTTTTAGAGCTTTGATTCGGTTCCATTCTCAGTGCGGGCATGTACCAATGACTTTGCTTCCTTATTTATGTATATTTGTAAACTTACAGCAGCAATACCTGTACACGCCTCAATGGCCTTTTCGTACGGGGTAAAATATTGAGGACTTATGTGGACGCGTGTTCGGTTCTTGGTGGAATTTAATTAATCGCACATAAATAGTTGTGATTTTTGGTTAATTAAGGAGACGGGTTATTCGTAGTCCATTCCCGGATACAACATATGAATTCAATCCCTTACTAGTCGAGATCGGGAACCCGGTGTCACGACGTTCGGCGCGTGGCAGGCTTGAGGCATGGGTGGAATTTTTAGCCTATACCTAAATAGGTTTTTTTTTAATGCACTAACCCGTGCTAAGGACAATTTAAAAACCTATTTAGAGGGTGGAATTTTTATCCTCTAAATAGGTCTATAAATGGGTTTTTAATACTTGATGCAGTCGATATTTGGCTCCAAAGTCGAGGGATCCCTCCACAAACACTCACACAGCTGTAATTCGGTCCCATGACTCTCCATAATAAGTTCCACAACGAAATATCATTTGAATAAAAGTTTATAAATTTAAATGCTCATGAGCGTATCTCCACTGGTGCTCACGAGAAAAAGCCAAGATGGCGCAACCGCC